>OY744610.1:16733456-16763456 GCA_963556255.1 Allolobophora icterica
AGCCGCATTGATAAAGTTTATATTTTAAAATATTCAGTGGGTTATACCTCCGCACCCCTGCTACTCTTGGATGTCTTCCGGTGTTGCCTCCTCTTGAATTTAAGTCTGGCTATGTCCTTGTCTATAAATTTAAATGCCAATATGTTTCTACTGAATTAAAATGAAACTCGTTAGAAAGTATACAATTATAAGTCCATAATTTCTGTACTGTATTAACTAGAAAAATTAGTGACTATGACTACATTCAGGAAAAAGTGCTTTTTGTTTGAATTTGGAAATTGTTTCCGATGGTCTTCTACAATTTGGAACAAGAATTGTTTTTGATCTCGCTTTGTCGTGTTGAAGGTTAAGGCTAGTGCAATCCCTCTTTCTGCACTGTCATTGACAACTTAAACATTTGCAGAACATATGAATCGATGAATCATCTGGTTCTTCGAATGCTGCTGAACGAAAGTGATAAATTTGATAAAACGGATGCATTATCATTGCCACGAGTTCAGTTCTTCGCTGCCGCTGAGATGTAGGTTGCCTTTCTGTTGCTGACATTTGTTCGATCCAGTGCAGAAGCAAGATTTGGTGGAGAGATATTCACAGAACTGAACTCATTTTGTCTGACTCTCATAGTCAGATGTCGATGGAATTAGAGTTTTCGCAGTGTTCCTCCACAAAATTTGGAAACTTTTCATTAGTACTCATCTTCTGAATCACTGTCATCTGATTCACTTTCAAAACTTGATGTAGACAACTGTTTACAATGTGACTTAGATATTCCGCTGCTTTTTCTTTCCTTTCTTCCTCTTTTATACGCCTTAAGTTATCTTTGGTGATTTTAATTTTTTATTTTCTTCTTTCTTGGCCAAATTTGCATGCAATGGTATATTTTCTTTCTGATCACTTATCCACACGAAATGTTCTGTCTTCTTCAATTTCAATTCTTTCTGAGAAAGTTTATCTTTCTTGTGATAAATAAAATAAACTTTTTATACATCCAAGCTTGTAGGCAATACTCTATTTCAAAACGTTTCCTGAGGTTCTCCAATAAGATGAATGAATGTCTTTGACCTGGTTTCAGCCATAATATTATTTCCTTTATTTATTAAATAATGCTAAAAAGTATTTCTTAAATAGCTTCCAATATTTTCTTTTTCATAAATTATAGTTATGTTTTATGTTCTTTTTAGTTCTTTATTAAGAAATAAGTAAGTAAGTATTACTGAGTAATTTAAAATGCTTTACAATAAAAATATTAAATTGAATAAAATTTATATTCCAAATAAATATTTGAGCTCTTTGAGGCAGTTCTAAATCCAAACCAATTTCAGCCAAACTTCACAGTTTTGTTCTATGGACTAAAAGGAACAAAAAAAGTAAAGAGCCTCTTATAATTGTTTACTTTTATTTTTTTCCTACAGAACTTGAATCACCCTAGTGTCAGAGGTCACTGATTAATTGAATAGGCTCGTTAAGGCAGTAGTCTTGCTTTCGTTAAGACGGGTTGGTGCAGTTCAGACAAGGTATATTTCAAAGGCTATATTATTCCTTTACCTCTGGGAAACATTTATTAATGGTAACCTAAAACTCATCCCGAACACAACACAACCGAAGTATTTATTTACAATAAAATAACTCGGCTCAACCTGCTTGTTTCTCGACCTAACATTAAATATTCTCTGCGCCTCCTCTCACCACGTCCTTGTTATTTGCTAAGTGTCTTAAAAGCACTTGTTTGGATCTGTTAGACAGTGTTAGGTTCAGCGCATTTATGAGTTCCCTAAAATGCGCTATATTAAGTATTCTCATACATACATACATACATACAAACATACATACATACACACACATACATACATACATACATACATACATACATACATACATACATACATACATACATACATACATACATACATACATACATACATACATACATACATACATACATACATACATACATACATAAATACATACATACATACATTTGGCAATCGATCCAAAGATCAAGCTACTCTACCACTGTGGACCCAACAACCATCTGAATTGCATCATATATCTGACTCAATCTATCAGCTCACCTGCTCTGCACGTCTTGTGATTCTCTGCGTAGTTATTTCAATCAGCTGGGCAAGGTGACCTGGTTGTTCCTTCAGCCAGAACCTCGCTATGCTCGGTCAAACGTTCTGAATAGGTTGCCTAGCATCTCATGACAAGAGAGCCATAACGTAAGCTTTACGTCTCAAACGAAATATAACAGAGAAAGATTGGACACATTTTCCTAGGTATTATGTTTGCCGCACCATTTTGACTTAATTCAAATAAGCATAATTTTTAACTCTATCCGCATATCCATCCATCCCTTCATCTATCCATCCATTCGTCCGTCCATACAACCATCCATCCATCCATCCATCCATCCATCCATCCATCCATCCATCCATCCATCCATCCATCCACCCATCCACCCATCCATATTATCAAGGTGTCGTGTACCCCAGGTCCATCGATCGGAAGGCCTACCTCACCTTCTTTCGATGACCCTGGTGTTTCGCTACTTCTCACTGGCTTTCAAACACATGAATATCTAATTGCTCCACAGTCCTCACCTTGCGGCTGACTAACCGCGCCTCAGATTCACATTTCTGTGTGACTTACGCGCGTTGAAAATGTTCGTAATAATAATAATAATAATAATAATAATAATAATAATAATAATAATAATAATAATAATAATAATAATAATAATAATAATAATAACAATAATAATAATAATAATAATAATAATAATAATAATAATAATAATAATAATAATAATAATAATAATAATAACAGCGGTTCAATGCTGTGGCTTTAAGCGGTTCTTTCACCAAATTGCTTCCCGCGATCAAAGAAATATAACAGTTTCAGATCAATTATAATAATAATAATAATAATAATAAATACTAAGACTCCTGAGGGATTACATGTACCTCGGGGAAAAAAAATAATAGGTCCAAATTGTAGTAATGATAGTGGTAATAGAAGAATTCGAGACGATAGAATGTCATGCGTAACAAAGCAACACAAAGCATTACACAACACTGAACGGATTCTAATAAAAGAACCTCTAGTTATTGTAACCACAGTCAGAAAAACCCAATTTCATACTTCCTCTTTGGACCAACATCGGAGCGAACTGAGTTCAGTCTGTCAATCTGCTCGAGGTAACGTTGAATGATTTTTCATGTTGAAGATTCTCTTGTGCATTACTGGATGCACTACTGCTTCTAATTCAGTGCAACTAGCGCGTTATTGCTTTTGTGTTTCAAATCGAGTTGGCTTAGAGCAACATTAAAGGATGCTATGATATCCTGCTTAAATGAACACTCTTGGGAGCTACTTAAATCTGCCTAACTGAAAATCTTCTTGGTTAAATAATGAGTAAAAATTGTGTTATCGTCTGTAGCCAGATGTATTCTTTAGAGGAAAGTCACAGATATCCACCTCATACCAGTGTCGATTACAACAAGTACCGCACAAATTAAGAGTGAAGGTGAATGATCACTATTTTTCAGACCTACATTTTTTATCTTCAACTTGTGTTTCATCACCAATGTCTTCCATATTTAAACCGCGTACCCATAATTTCACGTGGGTTACATTGCCATACTTACTACAAGAGTATCTGTCTAAATAGTAACTGCATGCTTGGTAGGGTGGACTGAAAGTTATAGGAAATATACTTGTTGAGGAATCTGCAATTGGCAGGGGTGCAAAACTTGTGTATTGATACTAGTTTTGCTAACGTAAAATATTTTGCCTCTAGGATTATGTTTTGAGGTGCCCCAACGGCGAAAACCTATCCCATTAAAACTGAGAAATTGAGATCTTAAATAATAGACTAGGTTTGGAATTTTAAAATGACCTTGTTAGAAGCAAATCACGTAGCAATTTGCTAATGGGTGTTTCTAGACTAATTTGACCCTGCTGAAAACGAAAATCGTGGATAGCAAGCTGGATTTTGAACGGTTGCATGGAAAAACAAGATGGCGGCCAAAATGAAGGCCAATATCTTCAAATGGCTATAAGTAATGTCATGTTTGCGATGGAAACATGATTTCAGAGTCTAAATTAACATTTTCGGGATCAAGGAATGCAATGGAACTAAAGGCACATATGTAGCACTGTCAGAAAACAAAATGGTGGACAAAATGGCGGCCAATATCTTCAAATGGCTATAAGTAAAGTCATGTGTATAATGGAAACATGATTTGAGAGTCTTCTTGGCTAAAGAATGCCAACGAAATAAAATTCTTTATGTAGCATATGGCAGTGGAAACCTGCCGAAGGGCAGAAAACTTAAAGAAGAGAAGAAGATGTAGTGTCGACGTTATTGCACTTTAACTGTCATTATTAACACGAAATTTTTAATAGCATGTGATTGCAGTTTAACCGTTTTATACATTACTGTGCAATATTCGTGTTTCATGACTTGACTGATATAGACTATAGCTATTTCAAGCAGAATTCTGTTAGCAGTTGTAAGCCATCTTGAATGAACTACTGGGGCGAGATTTCGACTATGAACTTCATCAGAGCATTTCCTAGCAGATATGGCTTGACATATTGGACCATTGTACAAATACTTCTGATCGATGCTCATTAACACACAGAAAATTGTCATGAGCAACTGCTGTAAAGGGAACTACTGGTATGTTTCCACATGCTTGGCTTGCTTTACCAATTGGACAAGACAACATTCTAGGACCATGTGTTACACTATCGAGTTTCTGTAGGAGATGTCTCAAAGACAATTAGTTTGCATGCAACAAACTAGCCACTGCAGCGGTCTTCCTATCTCCATTTTAAGCAAGGGAATAACACCTCCTATGTTACCAGGATTCATATTTGTGCCATTGCACCAAACAACAAGCAACAAGCAAACGGTTCGTTGAAATTCTTTTTCGGCGGAGTAGATCTGATATTCCTTTGCTATACTTTATGGGTTTCCAGCTGATGGGATGACATGCATATTTCGAATTGGGTTCTGACACAACTGTGATATGCTCCTCGGTTATCATTTTCGGATAATATCGTCTTCATTTGTTCACTTGCAATCTAGTTTTGTCTTTCCTATAACCCTGTTAAGGATTCTCGTTCACTAGCTTGTAAACCTGCAGCGCTCGTAAATAAGCTGGTGCTTTGAGCTCAGCTTTACAGTGGCGCTTTAGAAAATTGGTGATTACGATTACGATTACGATTACGAACCTTTTTCTGACTCTCGTTCTCTAAGAATTTTACTCCTGTCATTAGCCTGCGATCTGCCATCTTTATGCACTAGTCTAGCAGCTCTTGATCAGAGACATCGTATATGTCACATTTCCTTTCCACAGCACTCAGAGTTGTTTTGCATCTGCTACTGCTGGACCAAAATCTGTTTCATCTCGCCTCATGTCATCAGGAACACTTAGGAAGAACTCCATCATGTCAGTACATGTCGAAAGCACTGTTTGAGACAATTCTGAAGGAACACCAACTACTGGAAAGCTACTAGTTTGTATCGTTTTCTTGGCTTTTTGGCTGATATTCTTGCCGTCTACCTTTCAGTCTTCACTATATTTACAAAAGCCTTCACCAAAATAAAATCACAACAGTGAAAAAACATGACACTGGAAGTATACAAAAATTCATACCATAAATTCAAAATTTCGGAAATTCGTGTTTTTTGGGTGGCCTTGGGGCACCTCAACAATTTAACCAAATCCAGTATTATTTGACATGCAGGCTACTGGGCACAGTAGACAACTTTTGCACACCCTGCCGATTCTGAAATGTAATTTCATTTTTTCACTCCACCCTACTATCCACTCCCATGTTGACGGGAGAAAGTATTGAAATGTCCGCACTCAGAAAGTCTTCGTCGTCTGAAACCTCTAACATTTGAATGGCATCATGAAACTCCTTTCTACAATAAACACTGCTACCCTTAGAATTTGGCGGAATTGAGAGACTTGTCATCGAATAGGAGACGGTGGAGTGTGTTCACCAGGACGATCGCTAGAGCTCCACGAGCTGACAGCACAAGGTGACAAGGTGACCCTTAGAGTAATTAATTAATGTAATTATCAACTCTTTCCAGTGTTTCATGATGTAACTTCACTGCAGGGCAATTTCAATATATTTTCATGCTAGTTAGATGGATATGATTGCGAGAGCTTCAACGCTCTTGTGCCTAGCGTCAGATTAAACTGACAGGACGAAATTTCTTATGTTGTTCAGTATTAAAATTCTCATAAAAACTAACCATCACTACCTCTAGGAGGCTTATGGCGACGATTTTTTTTATTAACATACAAGTTAATGTTTCTTACGTTTCTTGCCAATTACGCGAACAAAGAGCAACTAGACTTATTCTACATGGATAATCAGCTAAGAATAACATTTGCACACCGCCAATTTATCTGTATCAGGTTAAACCAACGCTGGCCGCATATCTAAATGAAAATAATAGCTTAAGTCCAGAAAGACTGAAATAATCTGTCCTGTCAAGTGTGCCAGAAACTTGGTATGATAAGAACTTTACGACATAGCCCAGATGTCGGCAGGCAAAATTTCTAGTATTGTTCAATAGTGAAATTCTCATTAAAAGTAATCACCTATAGGAGGCTAATGACGAAGTTTCTTTATTAGTATAGGAGTCAAATATCAGTTAATGTTTCTTGCTTTTCCTTGTTGAACGACGCGTATTAAGAAAAGTCAAACGACCAAGGTAGCACGATTGTTGCCAGTACCACGATCAAAAGGCAACTAAAATTATTCTGCACGGACAATAACGCAAGCTATACAGTTATAGGCCTATCTAAAATAGTAATAAATAAAATATGCAAACCGATAATTTGTGCGTGGCATTTCAAACTGACGATAACCGCAAATTTAAATGAAAATATAGCTTAAGGCCAAATGACTGTTAACAACTTGATTACTAACCTCGTGCACCTCTAGTAGGTCCCTCCGGACCCCAGTCCGTTTTGGCCTTCCTCAGGAATCCGTCTTGGCCTCCTCCTCCTATATATGATCTTCACCTCAAATCGTCGTCTTACCATCTGCTCTGTGTCCAACCAGTTATAAGCTGACGACATGCAGGCTTACAACACTGCCTTCCCTCTGACGCCGCTGCTGCAGTCCGGCTCTTGTGCCACTCCACTGACTCCTTGACTGCCTGGATGTCTTCCAACCGCCTTCGCTTTAACCCTCGGGCTACCAAGGGGAGGAGGTTACCACCCCCACCCCTACGTTTTTCTGCAAAACATTTTTTAGCACATGGAATATAATTTTGACATTTTAGGAAGCTGTAGGGGGTCCATTTGCACACATTTTTAGGTAAAAGTCGTGATGATATCCTACGCCATATAAACGTTATACCCGATATAGCCTAGGTACCACCTAGGTACCACCTTCTGGAATCAGGAATTTCTCTCGTCAGCTGTTAGCTGTTGTCGACTATAAAGGTATTCATTATTCTTTCTGGAAGAGAAACAACTATGCCATTCTTTAGAGGGAATGCAGGGCTATATTCGCTTGCTTAGTTATATGTCTTTTGAAAACCGGAAGTGATCATAATAAATAATAATACGCTTTTTCAGTGTGAAAATCACTGATGCAACATCACAACGTAAACCGATATGGTTGGGTATGGGGGAAGGGCTATAAACAGTCAAAGCAGAATGCTAACAGAGTAAAGCAGTGCTGTGAAGTGTTCAAGAAGCCGGTTTGCAGGAAGCATTCGCACAAAACAATGAAAGTAACTTGCAATAACTGCAAGGACCACTGACGTATTTGACTGCCGGGAAAAATTACATAATTTCTTGTTTCATGTTGATATAGCTGCATGCCTTTAGGTTCTGCCTGTAACTAAAACAGACTTTGGAATAGTTTGTAATGTTGAAAATTAAGCCTCATTATATTAGAATATTTTGGATACATAGTTCTTGTTCAAAACCCACATCATTTATATTTTTTTTATCCAAAAAGTACAAATTGTGTGGGATAATATAATGGGTTAAATGGACCGGTGCCTTTTTTATAAAATATATAATTTCGGGTTGAATTCATATATTTTACAACTAAATATACCATTCTTGTCAGAAATGAATGCTGAATCAAATGCTGTATTACATGATATGATGTTTGAAGCCAAACACGAAATTCCGGGGGGTGGTAACCATCCCCCCTTGCTAGCCGATGTCGCAAAAAGACCTTGGTAGCCTGAGGGTTAATCCCTCCAAGACTCAATACATGTGGCTGGGCACCCATAGTCAGCATGCTAAGATTGATCACGCTAGTCTTATCTCTGTGTTCTCTCATATCACCTTTTCCACCTCGTTTAGAGATCTTGGCGTCATCTTGGATTCAGAACTAACCCTCTCTCCGCATATCTCGTAGCTGAGCCGCGCTTGCTACCTTCAGCTGCGACAGCTTTGCGTGGTTCCCTCTCTCTTTCCCCCGAATCTGCTGCTAATCTCGTTCGCGCATTCATTTTTTTTACCTGTCGGCTTGACTACTGCTGCTCCCTCACTCGACTAACTGCCACGAACGCGTAATGCTTTCCCCTGCGCGCTTGGTCTGGCGCATTCATACATTCGGCCATGTCTGTGAATACATTTGGGATGTCCTCCACTGGTTACCACTCTCTCAACACATTGTCTATTGCATTGCCTCCATTGTCAGGTAATATCAACTTGGCCGTGCTCCCTCCTATCTGCGTGAGCTCTGTTCTCGTGCCTCTGTTCCACCTTGTCACCGCTCTCTTTGCTTTGCCACCCGTGTTGACCTCTGTTCCTTTCGCACGCACCGTTACTATGCAACAGCGCGCTTTCTCCGTTGTTGAACCATAAATTTGGAATGGGCTTGCTCCTGAGCAGCGGTCTCTTCCTCGAGAATCGTCCACCGTCTTCTCTGCTCTCAAGATTTTCCACTTTTCCTGGGTTGGGCTGGGAGCGCCTCTGAATAGTTTCCTTGAAGAGGCACTATATAAATGATTAGTTGATTGATTGATCAATTATAAAGGCAAATGCCCTTTTAAATATATTGTTCTTAAAGTTTAATTTCCCAATACAACCGAATTTCACCAGCTGTTTATAATCTTTTGTCATTTAAGAGTCAAAATAGATTTACAATGTTTTGAGGCGGATATTGGGAAGTGTCAATTAATCTTCAATTTCAATAGATGTTCGCAGAGCAAATGGTGGTTTCGGTGGTGTAGGTGCTGAAAGATGACTGAGATGATAACGCTAATGATGATGATGATGATGATGATGATGATGATGATGATGATGACGACGACGACGACGACGACGACGACGACGACGACGACGACGACGACGACGATGATGATGATGATGATGATGATGATGATGATGATGATGATGATGATGATGATGATGATGATGATGATGATGATGATGATGTTGAATCTCTCGTTCTTTTAACTTCTTTTCACTGGTTTTCGCTAGATGGCAAGCTGATATGTCAAATTCTAGCCTAATTGGTTTCTTGAATGGATTTACAAATTCGCCTTTGCAGTGGTTGCTTCAAAATCTCGACGCATTTGGTAGTTATAATATGCATTTTCAAGTTAGTCCTTCAATTTATGCTGACTTCACACGGTCTTGGACACTTTATCGTCATGTTCACGAACCGCTATGGTTAATGACTGCAATGTACGATGCATATCACTGTTTATTGCTTAGAATAAATCCATGTTTCAGTCTGTCTTTGTTTCTGCAAACACCATGAAGTTCATATTCATTGTCCATCTGATTAGTAAGAAGTAGTCTGTCCAGTCATATGGAACGATTCTGCATACCTTCTCCAAAGTCTTCCTTGTTGTAGAGATAAGAATGAATGCAAGGATAGCAAGAATGGCTCTTCAATTCCACATGGCTTTGCTGGCGTTTGGAATTTTCTTAAACTTAACCATTGGAAAACACCCTTTTTCCTCAAAGATTGTATAACAATTTCATGTCGTTTCTCCAGCCTGCCTTATCGAGGATTTCTTCTGTTCCATTCACAAACTGTGCTTTCAGTTCCTCAAACTTGCTCATCAGATGAGACATAAACGAATATTCTATGTTTGGATACCTGGTGTTACCACCAAGTTCCTCGTCCATGACCACCTTGAGAATCCTGCCCAGAATGCGATGCTGGTATCCGATAAATTGTGGTTTGCTGATACCCTTGCGAGAGAACATTCGTTGCAATTTGACAACTCCATTTTTCCCAGTATTAACATTGGTTGTATTATCAATGATCATCTCATTGCGTTCCATAAGTTGTATTCATCAAGAACTTGTGCAATTCCTGCAGCAATAGTTTTGGCCTTGCCATCTTTCAGAGACAGTGCATCCACTTTTACTTCGGTTCTATCATTCCTGATATTCATTTTCCTCAATGCTCTTGCATTCAAAATGTATGGACTACTGTTCCATCTGTCACTTTTCAATCATTTCCACCTTCAATTTAGCAGCCTCTTTGATAGTTGCATTTTTCTTGTGCGACATTGTATATTGCCACTTAAAAAATTATAAAAATTAACAAGTTCAGTTGTTTGCCCACAAACCTTTCTATATAGACCAATATTTGGATTCTTCTAGAAAGTGCTCAACAGTTTTGGGACGTTCCAGACAGCTGTAAAAGTTCTAAACAGTTCCATAAAGTTTCTAAAAATGCAACTGCTCATGGGTAGTAACGTTATTATACGGTGAGTCCAATTTGTCGTTTGGGGTTACCTCCTTTCATAACTGAGAAGAGTCAATTTTTCGGTGTTTCTAAGCAAACGTTCATCCCTTTATGATACAGGAAATCGGTTTCTTGAAAAAGTTAAAAAGTTATAACCCTAGTGAGTAAACTCTACCGGTTAGTTTTCCGAAACTAATTAGAGGTGGTTGCAAATATTTTTCGAGGTAAGTATACGGTCTCTAAAGGTGAGTAGATGCTGTATACCCGCGTATACCATCGACCACAGAGCTCCAAATGAGCATTGTGCAATACGGTAGCCGATTGATTCGAGTTAGGCTGAGTTTTCCAGGAGACAGTTACTGTATACAAAGACAGTTAGTCTTTGTGCGGGATGTTTTGCAAATAGTTTATGCGGGATGTTTTGCAAATAGTTGATGCTTTTCTCATTAAATAATAATACTGCAACGACTATTATTTTATTATTGTGTTTGCAATCACGTTTGCAGTAAATGCAGTCAGTAACTATAGCGGTTCGTCAACATGACGATAAGCAGTGTCCAAAAGCGTATGAAGTCAGCAAAATATGAGGTTATTATGATGTTTCCTGAATTTTGTTCTCTATTTGTTTCCAGCAATGGACGACAGTGTGTCGCAATTCATCGTCCGTACATGTCGAATGCTTCCAAAATCCAACACAACCGTATTTGATACCATACATTTACAAGCTTCCACCCATCCGGGAGTGTATACATTTTTATGTGGCAGCTCTGCTGAGTTCTTCGTTCAACCGATGCGTAAATGCATCGACGACGTTGATTGCTTTTGGATGAATAGACATTCATTAGCCTTTACAACTGAAAAGCCAGTATTGCCATATGAGTTTCGTCATATTGCTGATGCAATAGACTGTTTCTTGATGGAACCATATCTTGATTATCCAGCTTTTGTTCGACTCCGGCATTTAGGGAACATGTTTTATAACTGGGAGCGCAAAACCTTTGAATTTATTCATGCTAGCGACTCAAAACTGTTTAAAACAACCGAAGTGGATCTACGTGACACAGTTACGCATCGTGGTGGATGGCTCAAGGTTGGTCCGGCGAATAAGATTCTCCCAGAAAATATAATTTCAATTTCAATTGATGTTGTAACATCCATATGGTGCCCTCAGTGGCCAAACGAAGCAAAAGATTGGCCTACGCGACAAAGGAAATACGTGTGGCCGACGACTGCCATCATCCACGAGGTAATACAGAATGGTTGTCATGTTGTATTTGCAAAACATCGCGCTTGCAGAAATGATGCATACCAGTGCAGGCTGTCATTTTCAGTTGCGGAAGTCATTTTACTTCAGAGTTGGACTCCAGTTCAGCAGATTGTCTACCATATGCTCAGATTCTTTGCCAAGAGAGAACTATTAAAAAAAGAATGTCCAAAAGAAGACGAGGTTCTCTGTACTTACCATTTTAAAACACTTATGTTGTGGTCTTGTGAAGAGATGTCACCAGAATGGTGGAATTCCACGTCTGTTATTAAAATATGCTGCAATTTATTGGAAAAACTTTCAAAATGGCTTAAAAGAAAAAGATGTCCAAACTATTTCATTCCTCAAGGAAATTTGTTTCATGAACACTTTAACCGGAAGATCGTTGATGAAACATCTAAAAGGTTGGTTTATTATTACGACTCCGACATTCTGAGCCTTTGGTTTGTCGAGTATTATATGCAGCCCAGTTTTCTTGATGTGTTTGATACAAAATGCACTAATGACGTCGTGAGCTGTGTCTGTGATCATATGCTGCACACATGTGAAGCCACGAAGGCAGATAGACCAAAAGCTGTCGACTTCTATGTTACATCAAAGTTCTATCTTGATGTCAGAAACGCACATGATTCAGTAAAGAATAGAATCTTATTGTCTGAAATCAATTTTTGGAAGTATATTTTGAGAATGGAGGATAAATTCCATTGTCGGCATTCCGCAGAAGCTGAATCATGCTACTGGCTTTATGAATCGATGCTACGTATATTGCACGCTTCCCATTTATTAGACTGTAAAGAAATGCGCTGTGACAGTGAATGGTTTGTTGAAGTAATCAGACGAGTTTCGATAAAACCAAAATTCTTTAGATCTAAGCACAAAAACTTGCCAAGACCATTAAACACTGCTGTTAATAGAAGCCAATTATATTTCATAAAAGCTGATGATCTGATGGAAATTCTGATTGGTTCAAATGATGATCTTGAATTTCAAGTTGTGTCTGAAATATCAAAAGCCTTGGAATGTGTGGATTCCACAACAAACACTATCGTTAAGGCGACTTTGGCCTACATGGCGGCTTTTCATTTTGCCGCTTCAGAATATCAGATTGCTACAGATCTTTGCTCGAGAGTGTTTGCGAGTGGAAAGCCTGAGAAAGAGGATTCAGAAACATTAAATGCAGGCTGTTTGTTCTATATTGAAGATATTTCTAAGATAATTGGATTTTATTTGATCTTCCGGAAGATAAAAGACGGGTTGCATTACACTAAGAGGCAGTTTTTTCTAGATCTGCGTCTTACACCTGAGGTATTTGCTCATTATTTAACAATTTCGTCAATTGAAAGAACTGCTAGGGCTCTTAGACTGAATAGAATTTTCCAAACTCCAACATTTCCATTGGATGCTATTTTAATGACTATTACGAATCAGAAATCTTCACAAATATCAAACACAAGAAGGAATGTTTTACCTGTTTATAAAAGACTCGATCCAGTGAAGAAAATAGAAGCGCCAAGTGAATACTGCTTGCGAAATGAAGACGATATTATTCAATTGCTCATAGCATATTCCTTAGAAAACATGACATCATTTTACAATGCAATCTCCAAAGACTTTGGCATTGATTGCAACACAGTTGAATGCTACCGTGCTGCGTATCTATATAAGTGTCGTAAATATCCTGAAGTTTTCCCTTTGTGTGAGCGAATTCTCAATGAGCCTAATTTGCGGACCGATTTGAAGGAACTTGCATTTGCAAATGTAATGGTGGTGCCACCTGTTGACTCTTATTTTGACAAAGAAATCCAATGTTTGCTTGGACTTCGCACAATTGTTTGCTATCTATCGCCTTCAAATGAGGATTTTGGGGAAATTGATGTCATTGAAATATCAACGTTCCAGAATAATTTCGCCCGAGAGATTTACTGTAGGAAGCGTTTACTTTCAACAGTTCTTACCGAACCTTACTTTCTGAAAAGTCATTATTTTCTTCGAAGACATTTCCTGGCAAGATATTTGAAATTGAGATGTCTGATCGACTGCAATCATTCACTCAAAGAAGTCATGTTCGAATTTAAAAAACCAAAGGCTAGTCTTCCTTTTGATCAAATCATTCGTTGCTTTCTTGAACAGAAACTCAGCAACTTAAGTTTTTAATGCAAAATACTATTCATGCTATAATATAATTTAATGGCGACAAAGTTTGAATTATATTAGGCGAAGTACAAAAATCGAGCGTCGTTGTTTAGCTTAATAAAATAGAAAATTGGCAGATTCTACAACTTCACGTTGAAGGATATCGACGCCGTGGAAGACCACGAATTAACTGGATAGACAACATTCTTTCCTGGTCCCATCTCTCTGGATCTTATCTTCTCGCTGCTGCACGCAACAGGCGTCAGTGGAGAACCCTAGTCCATGCATGTGACCAACCGTCGCGCAGCGACGTCGGTGTTTGACATGACAACTAATTTTAACTGTGGAGCGCGTATAATGACTGGTTCTATATATAGTTCGCATACTGTGATATAAGTCTACACTCCCACTGTAAAGACTTTCTTTGTGTTTATATAGACCCGCATCTAATTGATAGCCACCATGTTATTTAAGTTAACGTTCAAGTTAACGCTGCTGTAAGACCTCATAGAAGGAGGGAGCGAGCTCAACATGGAACCTTGACTCAGCTCCGTAGTAGGCCTACACGGCTGGTTTAGTCTGAAGGCGTTCACTGCGTCGTACTATGGGATGCTTCTTTATTGTATCCATTTGCACTTGGCTTAATTTTATAAATGGATTTACAGCGGTTCTAAAGTGGGGAATGGTTGTCGTCCTTGACGACGCACAAGGATTCATTTTAATCCCACCAGCAGGCTTCACTTCGGTTACAAACAGAAAGCTCTTGAAACTTAAATACCGCAAGGCAGAGAACTTCTTCTAAGTCCGGGGTTCGAACTTCCGACGACCCCTCTGAGACACCATAGTTCTGCCTCCTCTTGTAGGAACCTCCCAAGCCTACGTAGGTATTGTAGGTATTCCTACCTTAAAATAGGATCAACAAAAATTAAGGCGTAAATGTGACGTGTGATACGGCACTGCCATTGATGTTCGCAGCCAGGAAATGCATGTTGGCTAAATTGGTGAAACAGTGTAGAACATTTTTTCTGGATAGCTTGTTATTAGGCGAATTTTTGTCTTCATTCAAATAAATTGCAATTATCGTAATTTTTCACATTAGGCTGATTTGGTTAATAGGCCTACGCCCGGATGCACAATGTACTATTATATATTTAGAACAAAGAGCTGTTTCTAGAATAATAGGCCCCTATAGTTGTTAATCCAAGTGCGGATAATAATCATTTCATAAATCGTGCAGCCTATTTCTTGATGCTCATAATCGTATTCGTAATCTCAAAACGCCTAAAACTTCATCGCGAATGTCAAGATCAAGACACCAGCCTATTAACCAGCGTTCCACAGCCAATCAATGCTGTTCCAATCCGATGCAGATAACTGATGCCTCTAGCCAGGGCCCAGGTGGCGTTATTATTGAAGCAAAGCGCATTAGGCAGGACTGCATATAGCTGCTGCCATTTAATGCTGATTAAGTGAACTAACGGTGTAGGCCCTATAGTTGATACGCCAATCCAACGCACCACGTGGCGATACTATTTCAGCAAACTTTCATAGCCTGCACAGTGCACACGTGTTCTGTAAAGATATAGAGACACACGCGTTTTCAGGACACGTTAGCGCAAAGCGAATTTCCATGCATTTTTACTAGAATTACCAAAACGCGAGTTACCTCTTTCAGCTAAAGTCTGCTGACTAAACTAAAATTTCTCTTACAACAGCAATTTTTAATAGTTCATAACGTTTATCATGACAGCTAAGAAAGTCGTAGCTGAGGAAACTCTCCAGTTTTAAGAGTGTAGAGGCTGCATTTGTTATGTCCATCCTCTCTAATATTCTCTGCAAAGCCAATTCTGTTACACTAGGAGGAGACAAAGACTGAGGTATGTTCGTGGTGATAATGTAATTAGCAGATCAAGCAATGTCCAGCTTGTTCATACACATAAAGTAAAAAAATTAAATACAACTGCTAACATCTTCAAAGTTAGTTACACAACAGTTGAGCAATCAAATCTTATTTTACTATCAGACTAATTTTAATATCTAGGCCTACTCTACTAGAAAGATATGTAGGCCTAACCTATCCGTCAAAAGGTACAATACACTGTACTGGGGACAAATACTGGGATCTATACTTATTTTCTCCGCCTGGCCTTCCTGGACAAGAACTTCGGGTTGCGGGTTCGATTTAGAGGTTTTCTCAATGGTAATCTTAGTATTTAATAACGGAGCATCAATTGATGGCACTGAGCAAATATGAGTAAACGATTTATTGAAAAAATATTTTCATGAATTCCTATTGCAGTCGATCGCAGCTGATACATATTTTAGGAAAAAGTTTTGAATTTGAACTTTGGTGATCTTACTGCACTGGATGAGAATGCCTTACATCCATCTCAAAACTCCTTTCACAATTGTCTAAAATTAAAGCGTCATAGGTTATGCTGTGGTAATGATGTTTAATTAACCTACTAAACATCATAATCTTCATAACATCTGTCCCCGGATAGGCCTATTATGTGCGATGATAGGCACGATGTCGTTTCCTCCGCTCATCATTTTAAAAATTTATTATAGCTTTTTGCCTCTGCAATTTTACCTAAATTTGGTTGATTCGGATTGCAAAGGGTCATATCCTTTACTGACGTAAACTTGTCCAAAATATTGGGGGTATGAGGTGCAAAAAATAAAGTTTATTCAAGATTAAGGGTATTTTTTTCGTTTTTTGTTTTTATGTTGTTTGTTGTTTTGGTTATTCGTTTTCTAAGATTTTCGGATTTGTGATCATGAAAATCATAAAAAATGGCATGAACAAGAGCTGCAACTCAGTTTTAATTCAGTTGGGATTTCCGAAAATTAAAAATCATTAAATCAATGTTATTAAGATATCTTCTACAAGAATAAGAAATTTATTTAAAAAACACCAATTTTTTGTGGTCTTCTTTTTCTTGTGTTCTTAATTAAACCAGACCGAAAGACTGCTTTTTTCACCTCTGGTCTGGACAATCAGCGAGCCTCAGAGGCTTTCGGTGTTACGTAATCCGTATGAAATGGGTGCGTTTTGTTTACATGTAAATTTTTTTCATATTGAAGATATTGAAGATAAAAATAAATCTTTGATTTCATTAATGGATTTCTGATGGCAGCTGAGTTCTGTGTCTCTCCTTTTCTGTTTCTGAAGAAATTTCTTCATATTGAAACATAATACTTTAATATTTGAAGATATTCTCCTCTCGATTTTTGGGGGGTTGGGTCCTCCTCAGTTATTGGGGCACGTGCCCCGGGTGCCCTCAGAGCCTACGCCATGATCTCCTTGACTCTTTCCCTCCGCACAATTTCAAATTTCCCTTGTTCCGTGAAGGCTGACGCTTAACATGATGTGTGCCTGCTTAAACTTCCTCTAATTGAGTCACTTTGAGCAAATATTTTACTCAGTCGCTTTCAGCATCGACCGATAACTGTGTTTGCGAAAGCAGTAATGAGTCAATAGTAAACCGTTAAAAGCTGTGGCCAGCAACGACTACCATTGTATTGATCGAAACTAGCGTTGTCAGTTTCTTTTTATGCGGTGAGTTCATACGCTGAACATCTCTGTATGACACAAAGTCTGCTGAGAGAGCAGGAAATTAAACTGGGCACAGTAAGAAGAAGTTTATAGTTTGTTTTGCGATGTCAAGCGTAGACATCGTTCGTATATTCGCCTATCTTTTTTAGTCAAATTAATGGTATTTGTTGGGCTCATGGTAGCATGGTAATTTAATGATTCAACAAGGAAATACATTTTAACGTTGGTGTTCGAATCATCCCTGTTTCTGGAAATTTACAGGCCCTAGTCCGAAAATTTAACTTAGAACAGCAAACTAAACAAGAAAGTAATATCTATGTTTCAAAAATAAATGGTAAGTAAAAGTTAGTTCAAATAACACATATTTGTAATTACAATAAAGTTCAATTCTTCCTAACTATTTAAAACATGACTCGGATCCTCGTGTATCGATTTACGGAAAAATGGCCTCTTCAGAAATCTTACGACTGAATTTTTATTTTCTAATAAAATCGATTTTTCAGTCTCATGAAATTTCTAAGGTGAAGACCTCCTCTAGTATAGAGGACCCTGCGACCAGCATTACACTGAATTTCACCAGGTCAGTGGAGTACAACTGAAGCAGCTCACTTCAGAATAAGCTGTCTTCGCATATATACTGTTTCTAATCTGCTAAAAATTTCGAAATCAAATACAGTGATGTGACCTATCAAGTTATATACAATTTCGATAGATGTTGGTGGCAGCAACTGTCAGGTCTCTAGTGAGTCTATATTAAAAGTCATAAAATGACTCCATATACGACTATCCTTATGCGGATGAATCGGAAGAGTCATGGATGTTTAAGTCCCAAATAATGACAAATTAATGAGTGTAGTGTCAGCGACAGACAGAAAGTAGCTAACTTCGTCAAAGAAATCACTAGCTTTTGCGGACTAGGACGACTTTCTATGAGGTCGTTAGATATTGTGCATCATCAGTTTAGGCTATATTTGCGTAGTTTGATTCGAGGTAGGTGAGTGATAAGAAGAAAGTAGCTGGTTTGCGGTTTTAGAAAGCAGTTTCAAAATTTTAGGTTGAACTTTTTTATGAAGATTTGAACTGCCTAGAAGGGCTGATGAGTGAATAGCCTTTAGGTCTCCAGCTGGAAGGGCGAGATAGATAGAGTGGCAAGCGAAGTAATCCCGATTTCAAGGCAGTTAGGCCTACATCAGGACGGTGGCGAGAAGTTGAAGTGAGGTCATGTAGCGCAGTACGGTATAGTGTTTACATTAAGGAATGAAAGAATGTTTTGTGCATAGGTTGAAGTAGGATTTAGAGACTGGCCCGAGGTTACTATGGATGTTGCAGTATAAAGGATTAAGGAGAAAAGACGGAAATAATTTCTTAGGCTTGAAATAGGTGCGAAGCGGTGTGAGAAAATATGACAAATATATAACAAGCTACACTGTATATGATCACAGTAACTAGGTGATTTCCTTGCTATGCCTCCTTATCTCTCAAGGCTCCTGGCATCCGGACTTGGACCACCACGTGGTATTCTTGAACAACCCCTCTGACACGACGCAGCGCCAGTGAATAAGCTAATGTCTTGCTTTTCACTTTCAAGTAGCACTTTAGAAATGTTGAGATTACAAGTGCGGTCAAATAAATTTCTTTAACGTTTAACTGTTAAGAACGTTTCATAGATATAGGCAATAATGACCATATATTTCATTATTTAGGCAAACGTAACATTATCTCTGAGATGTGACGTAATGTCACTCAACATTGAAGCTAAACCATTCCGGATAATGCTATTCATGTTAAGAAGAAGAGTAGTCCCTTTCAAAGTCTTTGACAGTCACCTAGTCAGTCAACGGCGTTCCGGCACCTTTTTCAGCTCCTAAAAAATAATTTATTTGTTTTAATAATAAAAACAATAATTTAGTTATTTTAATTTGATTTAAGTGTTTTGAACTGTTTTCAGTGTTTATTGAGAACCCTCCCAACCCCCAGCCCCAATCCCGTTTTTCTCTGGATTTTAGCCTGTCCATAATTGTTCCGTTCCGGAGCCTTTTTCTCTAGAAAAAAAGCACTGGCCGAGAGTAATTTGTGCAATTTCTCAACTCTGTCCTTAGTGATAATTCTATAACTCTCACTAGAGGTTTTATTAGTTGGAGGGGGTTTTAAAGTCAGCAGATACGAATACAGGTAGGTGATCTGCGATGTCCATGGTAATTATTGAAGAGTCCACTATTTGGGGCCAAATATTAGTAAAATATTTGGGGGTAATGGTTTAGCATACAGTTGTAGAAGTTTGCAGTTTGTTTGCGAGTATTTACTTTCACGAGAACGATGTTAAAATCGCCCATTACTATTATATAGAAATTCCAATTACAGATCTCTGATATCAGATTTCTCATTTCCTCAGTAAATTTATCTAAATTTTGACCCGGGGCCTATAGATTACTACCACTGAAAGAATACATTCTTTTAGTGAAACACGAACTAATTTGAGGTTGAGTTCAGATTGGGAAAGGGGTTGGAATGAGATAGCATCTCTGATAAAAAAAACTATACCGCTTCCTGTCTAACTGACCTAGATATATGAATGAATTGGTAGCCAGGGATGTTTATTGAATCGCAGTTTATACTCTAGTCAGGTTTCAGTGAGTGCCAGAATAGCTGCTGGCAGAATGAGGAGAAGAATAGGGACTGTCGCATTTATCTCTTATGAAATAATTGAGGTCGGAGTCAATGCTAAAATTATTTAGTAGAGAGCGATTTAATAGATCGAGATGTAAAACGTTCAGTGTATGGTGAGGTTGATTTTGTTTCTTGAATGTCATTTTCGATTGAATATAAAGAAAACATAATCTTCTACTATGTGATTAAAAGGAAATAGAATAATCAGACATTGAGGGCAAAGGGGCTACTTGATTATGTATATATTCAGTATCTCCTCTGCCGAAACTTAAAAACGTTTTATTGTAGTGTGTGCACATTGTGTGCCTAGGTCAATCTACTGTTAGCCAGCTATAGGATTGTCAGGTGCTGTCAAATAGCAGAGTACAAGGCAATGACTATAACATAACCAGTGCTTTTTTCAGCAGGAACGCGCCGCACCTTTTTTCAAAAACTAAAAATAATTTATTTATTTTAATAATAAAAACAATAATTTAGTTATTTTAATTTAATTTTAGTGTTTTGAACTGTTTTCAACCCCCAATCCCGCTTTTCTCGGGATTTTAACCCGCCCATAATTGTTCCGTTCCGGAACCTTTTGTCCAGAAAAAAGCGCTGCATACATACTTAGGGAGCCTACATAGGTTACTTGCATACACAAATATACAGATAGTATATGCAAGCATGCAAAATGATGATTGTGATGATGATGATGATGATGATGATGATGATGATGATGATGATGATGATGATGATGATGATGATGATGATGATGATGATGATGATGATGATGATGATGATGATGATGATGATGATGATGATGATGATGAGAATGATAACGATAATTGCTTATAATGATAATGAAGATGGCTATATTTGCAATTTGCAAATAAAAAGAATATAATAATGCAAAGCCTCGTAGTAATAGTTTTCGGTTTCGCAGTTAGTCATGAGAATTATTTATAATTATATTTATATCTATAGGTCAGTGGATGTTTCCGAAACAGTTCGATAAAATACCCGCCCTCTGTCAAAGGTCTGAACTTCAAGCTTAGCCTACTGATTCGTAAGTCAGAAAGTATTTGGCAACTTATGATGGGCTGTTTATTGCTTGAATTCGTTCTTTGCTACGAGACGCTCGCGTATAACGTACACCGGTGTCCTGTCGAACATAACAATCAATCGATGTCGACACAATAGAATGATGCTGGCAGAAGAGTAAATTAAGGGGCATATGGAAATGATCTTTAAAGTTCTTATCTTAACTTTCGCCACATACGTCTGTATTGACCTATGGCATATATATTCATTCATTCATAAGGACATTTATATAGCGCCTCTTCAAGGAGAACTACTGAGAGGTGCTCCAGACTCCGGCACGGCTGAATAGAGCGGTCTTAAGGTGAGAAAAGAACGTGGACGAAAAGGTTCTGGGAAGCAGGCGGAGCGATAAGGGACGACTATTCCAGGTTAGAGGGCCAACCACCTAGAAAGCGCGATGCTGCTCGGTAGAGGTGCGGGCAAAAGGAACAGAGAGCAGGCCCTGCTCAGACGAGCGAAGGGAGCGAGAACCCCGCGTGCTGAGTACAGGGTGGCAGAGCTCGCGGAGATAGAGCGGAACAGGGTCAAGCAAGCAGCGCCAGACTGGGGTAGCCAACCTATATGTAATACGCTGCTCAAGAGGGAGCCAGTGGTAAACATCAAACATGATTGTAGCTCGAGACATGACCAAATTTTGGTATGCGACCGATGAGGCTAGCAGGGAGACCACCATAAAGTGAACAACAGTAATCAAGTCTAGATGTGACAAAGGAGTGGATAAGTGTGGATGTAGCAGATGGAGTAAGCGAGTGAGCGACAGTACGCAGCTGGCGCAATTGGTAGAAGCAATCACGGCTGAGGTGATTGATGTGGGGAGCAAATGTGAGCTCTTCATCCAAGGTGACACCGAGATCACGAACAACAGTGGAGAAGGTGACGTGAGGGAAATCAGCAGTGAGGGCAGCCATGTCCAGCTTAGCCATGCAAAAATAAAATAATATCCAGTGGCAAACTAGTAACAAGGAAACACAAAGACCATAATATGGTAATACTAATGAGTTCCAAAAATGGAACACAAAAATGGAACACGCTTTGAAACTGAATTATAGCATCTATAGTTTGGCCCAATATTAGGTAATTGCGACTTTCATAACTGAATATAGGTATCATCTAAACAAATACAATATGTCTCACCTGTTAAATGATGAAGCAAATATTTTTAAGTTTATAAAAAATTTGCTAATAAATCTAAAACGTCGTCAAAATTACGCAACACTAGTGCACAAATAAGAGTTGCATTTGCAAGAACTAATATACGGAAGTTCTCTATAGCATGTGTAGGGCCAACCATATGGAACTTAATACCTATGCATATAAAAGACAGTCCTAGCATTAATATTTTCAAGCGCCTGCTAAAAAACTGGTTGTTGGCTGACAAGAATGAACAGTGATATGAACTCTAAAGATGTCACAGATAGTACACAAGCTAGAACATAGATTAATATAGATTAATGTATGCTAATGTTACTTAATATCTTTTACTTTTGCTTGATCGCCACCTGTCCTGATTAGGATTGCAGTGGAATTTACCTTTACTACCCTTTACTGCCGCCATGTAATGTACTAATAGCAAAATGGGGGACCCTTCCTAGCGGGATCTTATCCCTTCTGGGTTCCCTTTTGCGTCCAAATGAATCCCTCCGTTAAATGAAGCCCACCATTGGACCATAAGTCACTGTATATCTCCTGTGTACAACTAAGAAAAGCCAAAAGCTTTAGTATGGGACATGACTTTAGCCAATAGGCTTACTATGTCACATGCGAACTGAAGTGATGATTGTTTGATCAGTATGGTTCTGTTCTGCTTATTTTTCTTCTACTTTGGTTTAAAACAGGACTGAGGTCATATGTAAACTAAATAATCGATATGTACAATTGTTGTTTTGGAACAATAAAACGCTATGTTATGTTATGTTATGTTAAATAATTTAAGTTAATCAGAAAACAGACAGTGTTTTATATTCTCCGTTCCTAGTTTTTTCATTTGCAGTCCAAAGATAAAAAAAAGATTAAAAAAAGTGACCTAGGCTTTATATATTTTTATAGCACTACAATTTATGTTCCAAAAATGGAACGTTGGTAAAACTAAGAAGAGTTACGCATTGCCATTAGCTTGCAATGAATGCAGACATATAACAATGATACTTGAACGTGATAACAACGACTACAAATATAGATGATCATAATGATGATAGTTAGTTTGATCTCCTCTGATTACAGCAATGGATGACAGTGTGTCTGAATTCATCGTCCGTACTTGTCGAATACTTCCAAAATCCAACACTAACGCTTTCGATTTCATACATTTGCAAGCTTCCATCCTTTTGAACGAATATACAATTTATTGTGGCAGCTGTGCTGAGTTCTTCATTCAACCGTTACATTCATGCATCGGGGACTTTGATTACTTTAAGATGAAATCAAAATTACTAGCCTTTACAGATGAAAAGCCAGTTTTGCCATATGATTTTCGTCATAGTGCTGATGCAATAGACTGTTTCTTGATGGAACCATATCCTGACTATCCAGCTTTTGTACGACTTCTCCTTTTGGGACAAATGAGGTATAACTGGGAACGTAAAACCTTTGAATTTATTCAAGGTAACGTCCAAAAAATTGCAATAAGGAAAGAAATGGATGAAATTGAAACAGATAAAAATGACGGATGGTGCACGGTTGGTCCGGCGAGAAGAAGGCCAGACATAAATTTACTTTCACGTGATGTTGTTTTATCCATATGGTGCCCACAGTGGCCAAACGAAGCAAGAGACTGGCCTTTTCGACGAAGAAAGTTCGGATGGCCGACGACTACCGTAATCCACGAGGTAGTACAAAGTGGTTGTCATGTTGTATTTGCAAAACACCCTGCTTGCAGAAATGATATGCACCAATGGAGACTGTCATTTTCAGTTGCGGAAGTCATTTTACTTCAGAGTTGGACTCCAATTCAGCAGATTGTCTATCATTTGCTCAGATTCTTTGCCAAGAGAGAACTAATCAAAAAAGATTGTCCAAAAGAAGATGAGGTTCTCTGTACATATCATTTTAAAACACTGATGCTCTGGTCTTGTGAAGAGATGTCGCCTGAATGGTGGAATTCCACGTCTGTTATTAAAATATGCTGCAATTTATTTTTGAAACTTTCGCAATGGCTAAAAGAGAAAAAGTGTCGAAATTATTTCATTCCGCAAGCAAATTTGTTTCATGAAAACTTTAACTTGAAAATCGTTGATGATACTGCCAAAAGGTTGATTTATTATTACGATTCCGACGCTCTGAGCCTTTGGTTTGTCGAGCATTATATGCAGCCATGTTTTCATGACGTATTTGGTGCTAATGACGTCGTAGACTGTATCTATGACCTTATGTTGCAAACCTGTGAATCCATGAAGGCAGAAAAACCAAAAGCCATCGATTACTATGTTTCGCAGAGGTTCTCTATTGATGCTCAATTTGCACATGACACGGTTAAGCATGTATTAGATTATGAATTTCGCGATTATTTCAAATATTGCTTGAGATTTGGTTCATTTTTTGAGAATAGATTAGGGTTTCAGTCAGCCGCAGAGATTGAATCATGTTATTGGCTTTTTGAATCAATGCTACGTATATTGCACGCTGCCCAGTTACTAGATCATAAAGAAATGCACTTTGACAGCCAATGGTTTGTTGAAGTAATCAGACAAGTTTCAAAGAAACCAAAATTCTTTAGATCCAAGCACCACAACTTACCAAGACCATTAAACTGGACTGGTGTTAATGGAAGTCAATTATATTTCACAAGAGCTCAGGATCTTATGGAAAATCTGACTGGATCAAATGATGATGTAGAATTTCAAGTTGTGTCTGAAATATCAAAGGGACTGCTCAGGAAGGCTTTGGAATGTGAGGATTCTAAGACAAACACTATCGCTATGGCGACATTGGCCTACATGGCGGCTCTTCATTTTGCCGCATCAGAATATGAAATTGTTATAGACCTTTGCTCGAGAATGATCATGAATGAAAAGAATGAGAAAGAGGATACAGAAACATTAAATGCAGGCTGTTTGTTGTATATTGAAGACATTTCTAAGATAATTGGATTCTATTTGATTTTCAGGAAGACTAAAGACGCTTCTCTGCATTACACTAGGAGGTTGTTTTTTCTAGATCTGCGTCTTTCACCAGAGGTATTTGCTCACTATTTAACAATTTCGTCAAATAAAAGAACAGTTAGGGCTTATGGACATAATAACATCCTTCAAAATCCAACATTTCCGTTGGATGCAATTTTAATTACTATTACAAATCGAAAATCTTCACAAATATCAAAGAAAAGAGGGTGTGTTTTACGCGTTTATGAGAGAACCTATCCAATGAATAAATTAAAAGCGCCCAGTGAAGACGATATTATTCAATTGCTAATAGACTGTTCCTTAGAAAAAATGACATTATTTTACAATGCGATCTTAAAAGACTTTGACATCGACAGCAGTACGGTTGATTGTTACCGTGCTGCGTATCTATACAAGTGTCGTAAATATCCCGAAGTATTGGATTTGTGTGAACGAATTTTCGACGAACCAGATCTACAAAAGATATTGGAAGAATTTTCATTTGCAAGTATTATGGTGGTGCCACCGCTTGACTGTTATTTTGATACCGATGTCCAATGTTTGCTTGGATTTCATACACTAGTTTACTATTTATCGTCTTCAAATGAAGATTTACAGAAAATAGAAGTCAGTGACATGTCGACGTTCCAGTACAATTTCGCAAGACTCATTTACTCTAAAAGGTTTTGTCTTTCAAGATTTCTTGCGGAATGTTACTTGAGATGCCATTACATTCTTCGAAGACATTTTCTGGCAAGGTATTTGAAAATGAGATGTATGATCGATTGTTGTCATTCAGGCTCTGGAGTATTGTTCGAATTTAAGAAACTCAAAGCCTGTCTTCCTTTTGAGCACATCATCCGTTGCTTTCTTGAACAGAAACTTCGGTAACTTGAGAAAGGTGTTGATGTACATGAAAATTATAATCGGTGACAAAACATAAATGATATTTTAAAAGTCATTCAGCGTCATTCATTAGCTTGCTGAAAATACTAAATTTGGAATTCTATCATGAATTTTGAAAGCGGAACTAATCTAATAATTAGTTTTGTAGTGATTTAGCCTAAATCTACACACCTGAAAATTCAAATGTTCCGCACTGTGAAGGCTTTCTTTGTGTTCTGTATAAACCCAAGCTTATAGACTGCAGCCATTTGTTAAAGGCTGAGAAGTCGTCTTGTAGACTATTGTGCGAGTTTCAACGTCCCTAAATGTGGCATAAATAAGGTACAATTTCCTGTTGGCTATTACAAATATTTATATCTGCACTGAATTGGTAAAGCATTGTGTTCACTATGTCATCTGTCTGTTAGACACAGATGCAGAATTGCCTTGAAACAGTTGAAATAAACATGTGTTTCTGATGTAAGTTGTAGCTTTGATCCGCCCTTTTGGAATTGTGTCAATGTTTGTATTTTTTGCTGTGACGTGGTTTCGTGAAAAAAACGCTAAAAGGAAAAAGTAGTTGATTTAATTCGTTAATCATGAAAAGCTTACAGTTTATTTATTATTGCTTAACTGATAATGCTCTACGCCAGCTAGAAAAATTTGGGAACATTATTTTCACAGCCTACGCAATTGGCAAAGCCATCCTCTGCAAATTAGATTATGATCCATACTAACGATTGGTCGCATCATTTATCTGAGGAAGCTTTAGGAATTCAGGAGGGAGATCATTCCAAGGCCGAGGTGCATCGTGGTATATCGAGCCGTTAGAGAACTTGAGTGATGGAGGACGGGAAAGTGTAAATTGGGAAGATTTTCGGGTAGAGTGGGGTGGTACATGCGCCGTAAATCTTCACTTTAGCAAATAGAATGAAAAGGTTGTGTATTCAGCATATGCGTAATCAGGGGGTCAAAGTCCTCAGTATTGGTGCTCATATGTAATGATTTACTATCATAAGGGCGACTTCGAAAAGGAGACCATCAAAAGGGCGCATTCAAAAGGGCGCCGCTAAGAAAAGCGCCTGTTTAAAAGGGCGCTGATCAAAAGAGCCCGCTATTATTAGGACAACAATCGAAAAGGCGACAAAGTTCGCAGTTGGAAGAAGCACAGACTTAAAGCACAAACCTCGGAACCAACTAAACGTTCAAAGCCAAAGGAACGTTCGCACATAGAAAATGTGCGAACGTTCCTTATATATATATATATATATATATATATATATATTTATATATATATATATATATCCAGTATGGTTGCTTTACTGTTCTAAGTGGCAATTCAAATGTCATTGGAAAGATTGTCATTTGATAGTCTGCATCTGCTTCTGCATCATGTTAGTTTCATCTTTGAGAAGAACTGTCACTGTTCACAAATATAGGTGCTTGGAAACAGTGCAACCATTTTCAGGGCATGAAATCTAAGTGAAGATGGCTTCCAAAGCTTCGAACCTACCCACTCCGTAGTATTGTTTCATGCAGAGCAGGGATATAAATGAAAACGCTATGGCAGCAGTACGGCTTCAGAATGAACTGGGGGATTGGTTCAAGACCGATAAAGGAACAAGGCAAAGTGATCCAATATCACCTGAGGTGTTTATTATGGACTTGGAGAGAGCTATGGACGGGGTTAAGGAAAATCCCGTCCAGCAGTGATAATGTCTGTTTCTCAAATGTTGGTCCAACTTTATCTGATTCTTATCAGATAAAGTTGGACCAACATTTGAGAAACAGACATTATCACTGCTGTTATTGTCTCTAAATATATTAGTGATAACTAAAAAACCATCAATAAAAACAGACATTAAACCTATTGTTCGCCTTTTTAATAGCACGCCCTTGATTGTGTTATTAAAACAGTGTGCTGTTTGGAGGAAATGTATGTCCTACGCTCTTTCCCTACCATGATGTCTGTACAATTAGGTAAAGCAAAAGTAAAACACTATGGGATGCGCTTATTTCCCACTTCATATTTGGTATATATGTACATATAATATATGATATATATTCCAGACGTTCAAACAGGTACTTGAGTCGGAGGCTATGTAAACTCTGTATATATAAGCAAATGTATGTATGTATGTATTACATACAGAATGAAACAGTCTTCCAACTACAGTCCGTCAATGCACATCTGTAGCACAATTTATATCTAAATTAAAAACTCACCTATTCACATTGTACTAGGACTAGAAAGCGCAACGCGTTCTCTGCAAGACTTGTCTTGTTGAAGCGCGCTATAAATGTTTAGTTGCATTGTATTGTATTGTATTGTATTGTATTGCATAGGCCCCTGTATAAATAATTCAAGCCAATAACAGTGAAGTTCTGTGCATGTCACCGACCAAGTCGGTCCTTGCTCGTTATCTCGGCCATTGGATTATTTTGTCTAAATGCAGAATTTGCCCAATAATTTATAACATATTTGAGTTTCCTGCCGCTAAATTGGCGCATATTGGTCTTATTGATCGGTGCTTCGAATGTTGTACGCTTGATGGTATATGGTACGTGTTGTTTTAGCCTAAGTAACTGCATGAAGAAGGCTGGCCTTTTACGATCGATCCCGGGAGCTAAAGAGCGTTTACGACGTCTAAAACCGGGTTGATTAATGTCGGCTCGTCTCGCACCTGTTTGGCTTACAGGTATCTTCTCACAACTACCTACGCATGCCGTCAATGGCAGCTATACCCTGCGATCGATCGAGTCAGTCGATCATGTTGGTCGAAACTCGGCCAAGTCGAGTTGGTCGAAAAATCTTCGACTTGATCGATTTGCTAAGTCGAGTCGATCAAATGTTTAGACAAGTCGATGTCCTCGTTGTTTCCTCGACTTGACGAGTCTGAAATATTTTACTTACTATTATTGCGTCTACCTCACACAATTACCCGCATAAGATGTAATGACGATATTCTGTGTAAACACACAACAATCGTATTAACCTGATTTGAAGTTCAGCGAAATCATGATCCCTTTGGTGCTTTCGTATGTCGAAAGCTGTAAAGATACCTTTTTCAGTTTTACGGTGAAATTGAGAGATTAAGACGCTTTAAACTGTATAAACTTTAAAGGCTACTAGGTCTATAGTAACTAACTTCAGTAATCTTAAGCAGTTTATAGTTTCTTGAACTAACTGTACGCCTAAACTAGAATCTCTATGTCCTCTAGTCAACCAGCTACAGGTCGACCGATTTCAAAAGGCAGTCGGGTACTTTCTGTTATGTTTGGATAGATACGACAAAATAACGTTCAAAAACGCACGACATCGAAAAAATGGAAAAACCCACGAACGTAGACTCGAACACAGTAAAAGTCCGAACATGCGAGAATTGTCGATCAATTTTCGTACTTGATCAATCGACATTTAAAAGAATTATGACAGGTATGATGATGGTAATGATGATACTTATGATGATGACGGCAAGTAATTAAGGTGATAGTGATGATGATCAGAAGACTTAAGATTGTATTTTAAGAACTCTTCTCTCCGCTGTACGAGGTTCTTCCCTCTAGACAGATTGCATTAAATAACTCGGATATTTCCCTAGACG
>OY744610.1:16768456-17045108 GCA_963556255.1 Allolobophora icterica
TCGTATTGTGATTTAGTCGACACAATTATGTAGTTCCGGTGCGATGTGCTTCTGTCAAGTGATGAATTTAAAGAGAGATTTAACTAAATGAGCGATTCCTCTACATTCGCTTACAGCCTCACGCTAAACTCGATTCATAATTCGGGATATATATACGTTAGATTGTTTGTTTGGTTTTCTTGAAATCGTCCAACAACTACACAATGTGAGGTAATGGTTGCTACATGCTGCTTCGATCGATCATTCTAAGCAGCCTAGTCTATGCTGTCATCTGTTTCCTCGTCAATTTCATGTCACTCTGCACAAAGAACAGATTAACGGATTAACGAAGTAGACGAAGAGGTAAACCAGCAGAGAAGCCTATTGTCAGCGACATCGCGTCTAAAGACGTAATCCCTAATTTGTCTATTGCTCTAAAGTAACACCCATTTCACCAATACAAGCGAGGGACATACACACACATATGTATATATATATATATATATATATATATATATATATATATATATATATATATATATATATATATATATATATATATATTAGGGTGATTCAGAAAAATGGAAAATCTTATTTTTGTTGTGCTCTTGCTTTTTTCTGTTCCTTTTGGTATTGAAATAAGCCACAACAAATTTCAATGAATTTGGATGATGTTTAGTACTGCCTCAACGCCTTTGAAATTAGTTAACTTTAACTCGTTTTGTTCAAAAAATCGAATTTCAATAAACAACCAATTTTACTGAAAAGCTTAACAGTCAAGTCTTAAAAACAATGTAACACTGCCTAAGAAGCCATATCTATGACCATAGGGATAGCCACATTGATAAATTTTATATCTAAAAAATTTTCAGTGGGTTATACCTCCGCACCCCTAGTACTCCAGGATGTCTCCCGGTTTTGTCTCCTCTTGAATTTAAGTCTGGCTACGTCCCTGTCTATAAATTTAAATGCCAATATGTTTCTAATGAATCAAAATGAAACTCGTTAGAAAGTATACAATTATAAGTCCATAATTTCTCTACTGTATTAACTAGAAAAATTAGTGACTATGACTACATTCAGGAAAAAGTGCTTTTTGTTAGAATTTGGAAATTGTTTCCGATGGTCTTCTACAATTTGGAACAAGAATTGTTTTTGATCTCGCTTTGTCGAGTTGAAGTTAAGGCTAGTGCAATCCCTCTTTCTGCACTGTCATTGACAACTTAAACATTTGCAGAACATATGAATCAATGAATCATCTGGTTCTTCAAATGCTGCTGAACGAAAGAGATAAATTGGATAAAACGAATACATTATCATTGCCATGACTTCAGTTCTTCACTGCCGTTGAGATGTAGGTTGCCTTTCTGTTGCTGACATTTGTTCGATCCAGTGCAGAGGTAAGATTTGGTGGAAAGATATTCGCAGAACTGAACTCATTTTGTCTGACTCACATAGTCAGATGTCGATGGAATTAGAGTTTTCGCACAGTGTTCCTCCACAAAATTAGAAAACTTTTCATTAGTAGGCCCTACTCATCTTCTGAATCACTGTCATCTGATTCACTTTCAAAACTTGATGTAGACAACTGTTTGTGACTTAGATATTCCCCTGTTTTTTTTCCTTTCTTCCTCTTTTATACGCCTTAAGTTATCTTTTGGTGATCTTCATTTTATATTTTCTTCTTTCTTGGCCAACTTTGCATGCAATGGTATATTTTCTTTCTGATCACTTATCCACAAGAAATGTTCTGTCTTCTTCAATTTCAATTCTTTCTGAGAAAGTTTATCTTTCTTGTGATGAATAAAATAAACTTTTTATACATCCAAGCTTGTAGGCAATACTCTATTTCAGAACGTTTCCTGAGGTTCTCCAATAAGATGCATGAATGTCTTTGACCTGGTTTCAGCCATAATATTATTTCCTTTATTTATTAAATAATGCTAAAAAGTATTTCTCAAATAGTTTCCAATATTTTCTTTTTCATAAATTATAGTTATGTTTTATGTTCTTTTTAGTTCTTTATTAAGAAATAAGTAAGTAAGTATTACTGAGTAATTTAAAATGCTTTACAATAAAAATATTAAATTGAATAAAATTTATATTCCAAATAAATATTTGAGCTCTTTGAGGCAGTTCTAAATCCACACCAATTTCAGCCATATTTCACAGTTTTGTTCTATGGACTAAAAGGAACAAAAAAAGTAAAGAGCCTCTTTTAATTATTTACTTTTATTTTTTTCCTACAGAACTTGAATCACCCTAATATATATATATATATATATATATATATATACACACATATATATACATATATATATATATATATAATAATTATACATGTAGAAATAGGCCTGCAAGTTGCATCCAGATCGAGTCTGGACTGATCCTGATCTGGACTGGCTGGCCAGTCTTCAGATGAATGTAGGGGAGTGTAGGGATGTGTGAAGTATGGCGGAGTTGGCAGATATATGTGCAGACAGACGGACTAGCGCTATGCATAAGTATGCCATGTATGATGTTCGGAATAGGGCCATGTTAATCCCTTTGTGACAGAAGGCAGATATCAGGATCCAACACGTTGATCACACGGCTGCCAGCTTAGGCCGGACCCATATCTCGTTTGTCAACCGATACACGGAGCCCTAGCGCGTAACATCATTGTCTGAATAATCATCGACTCTGTGTGTGTGCGTGCGCGTGTGTCCGATCTACATCAACGAAACATTTAACCTAAAGACCCTCCGCTACACATACATACATTCATACATACTTACATATATACATATATACAGTTACACACATGCACACATTATCAATATCAGTATTAACATTCATTATCATAATAGCTGTAGGCTTCGCTGTCGTTTTTCACTATCTTTATGGTCATAGTTTTAACTGTCATCATTGTTGTCATTATCATCTTCTCTTCTTCCGGTTCTCTGCCATCATTATCATAATTATAATAATTACATTTATGAATATTATTTTCATTGTTATCTTTATTATCACTATAATAATTGTCATTATCTTTAGGATCTCTGTTCCTCCATTGAGCTTAGCAGAAAGAACTAGGAAGTTGTCGGTCCTTAGTTTTTTTTGGCAACAAACAAATTGACTGTTTGTCTGTCCTCGTTTATGCTTTACTAACCGACTTCAATCAAATCGTGCACATAGGGCACTGTGCTTATAAAGTATCACACCTCAGTGAGCAGCAAGAAGTTAACTCAAGTCATCCATTGGCCGTCCTTTCTCGTTCTTCTACGTTGTGGATCTGAAGTCCATGCAGGTCAATTATATCATGCAACCAACCGTAGATCTCAGGGTTTCAAATAACTCTCGTTGTAGTAGAAAGAAATTTTTAGCTACTCACACTCAAGCTACCAGAAGGCATTCACGTAAAAAAAATAAAATACACCAATATGCATATTCAGTTTTTACACGTAGGCCTACGCATTGGTGCATTTATACTATTGTTAGCGAATTTGTCTAGAGATATAGGAAAGAAGTGGCTTCAGATAAAAATGTGATTTTATAGAGTATATGAACAGCAGAAAAACATACCTTTACAAAACTAGTGTCAGCCCAGCAGGCGACGAAACACACTTCTCCATCAGCAACACAACCGAGCAGACCAGCCGGCCTCAAAGAGACCAAACGTGTCTGGTTCCGAAAACAAAAAAGTTCTAGAAAGTTAACGGAGACACAACGCTGAGAGACACCATACTGTAGCTTTACACAAACACTATTTTGGTCGAAAAACTTAACTACGTCTCTATCTAACACATGACCTCACAGATTTTGTATAGGCTAGTTTCCCGCCATGGCACCCAGCGTACCATCCCTTCACCAGGGCACCTGGTCCGTCTGCCCTCACATGCAACAATATATATATATATATATATATATATATATATATATATATACTGTATATTAAAAAAATTAGAACGAGGCCTATTCAGTTGGTAGATCCTTCAGAGATAAAATTATACGTATATATATATATATATACGTATAATTTTATCTCTGAAGGATCTACCAACTGAATAGGCCTCGTTCTAATTCTTTTTATATCCATATATATATATATATATATATATATATATATATATATATATATATATATATATATATATATATATATATATATATATATATATATATATATATATATATATATATATATATATATATATATATACTCTTGTGCATAAGGTCCGATATGTTGGTTTGTATTCAGTTATCCAGACTATTCCCAAGTCGCTTGTTACTTTTATCGTAAAATAAAACAGTTTCATACAAAGTACAAAGTCTTAGAAAGCTCTACATTCTTTGGCTAGAATTAGAATACATAATGAATCTGGAGCATGTCCTTCCATTCACTGAATGTTTACATTGGCTCCTCGATTACTATACATCGCATTTTCAAAACAGTCTGCCACCAAGAGCATTGCTCTTTGACTAATCAGTTAATGCTTGTGAATACGCTGGTGCCCTGCGCTTGGCTTTTGAGCGGCGTTTTAGAAGTTTGGAGTTAACGACAACGATGACGATACTCCGTTAAGACTACTTCCTTCGTATGTTCAAAATCAACTTAATATTGCCATGTTTAAAAGTAATCTTCGTATGTTTATTAAAGACACTCAAACAGATTAACTGAACTATGGGGTTTCTTGCCAGATGTGTTTTTTTACCCATTTGTTAAGAATTATAGTTAAGACTTTAGTTTTCTTTTGTATATAATTCTGTTGTTTAATCCCTGGTTGGGACTTCTGTTGTTAGGCCGTCTCCATGCATCTTACTCCACATAGGGGGCCCTGGTAAGCGGGGTTTATGACCCCTTTAGGTTCCCCTGTGTTACCAGATATGTTTATTTTCTTCACATGCCTGTTTTCTTATCTATTTGTTTGAAATGTGTGGTTACCAAATAAAATTGATTTGATTTGATTTGACTAGGTATGCTAAGACGTTTTACAAATCAAATTCACCACAGATTCGTTTATTCGGTTTGTTTTAAGGTAACAGCATCAGTGCAAACTGTTATCATTAGTCTGAAGAAGAAGTCGTCCTGGAAAAAAGTATTAGAACGAGGCGTATTCAGTTGGTAGATCCTTCAGAGATAAAATTAGGGTACGTATTTTTTTTAAATTCAATGGCTAACTTTCCACTGTTTAATACAGTTAAAATGATTGTAATTGTGGTCTGGATGGTTTATGTTTATACGGCTTTCCTCCATTGGACAGTTTGAATCGACGCCAACCTTCAGCAGCGCGGATGATTTGACCTCGTGTTCCTATAGCCTAACTCATGGAACTCATAGTTCTTTTTTGGGTCTTTTTAATTTAGTACGCTACTAATTAAAAAACATTTTCGTTCTTTTTGAAACTGTCCTGAAACAGGACTTAATCTCCTAAAAGCTGTTCATAGAATAGTTAATATTCACACCATCGCAAGTGATTTCTGATTGTAAACGACTCGAAGATAGCTCTACATTTACAGTTTAACAGGAGAATTCAGAAAGGCTTCTCAGTGTTAGCTAATGACAATTATATAGGCTAGATTATGCCATTATATTGCTTCGATTTATCCCACTAGGAAACCATCCCAATAAACATAAATACGTTTTCGGTTTACTTGTGATCTGGTTTTGAGAGGGCGCAAATTCACTAGCGAATTCGTTATTCTAGCTCACAAAGATTTATTTGTAGTTCAACATGATCAGGTCAAAATTAGTGGCCAATCTTACATCTGCACTGGCTTCTTGTTCAGGAAGGGATTTTTTCAAATTAGGGCTAACAATTTATAAGACATTGAACGCTGGTCAACCACATTGCTTCACACTTTCGAGGCCGCTTTCGACAAAGATCTACACCAAGGGTAAAGCGGCGTGTCGGGTATAAAACTGGAATCAATGCCAGACTTCAACAGAAGTCGACGAAAGAATATAGTTTGGTTTTAGACGCTAAATGATAGCATTGCAGACTCAATCTGCATTTGGACGTGCGTATGATCTCTGCAACTGAAGCCGGATGACCCTAAACAAGGCCTAGATACGACACAGTTTTATTGTCTGCCGATAACATGGTGAAATTATTACAAGGATGTAAAAGTGTAGCATATCTCTCGATTACAAATCAGGCTAACTCTCCATCATTTTCCTGCCAGATATTAGGATTTAAAATACAACCCGGTTGGTAGGTCTAATCTCTAACTGCAAAGTTGAGAAACAACACGTGCTACATGTATACACGTAATTTACCAAAATATTCAACCTACAGCCCGAATTAAAAAAAAGTTAGACTCGAAAAAAGTTAATAAGTTATTCAGTACGCGAACAACTTATCAGAGATTTCTGATAAGACCCATTGAATAGTCATTATCATGGTTTTCCATGTTTAAATTAAGAAGTCCGCCAAAGAACATTTGCACATTAGAGTTGAACCTTAGTAAGGCTCATCGAAAAATCATTTCATCGTGCTATAAGCTCGTGGCTTATTATAATGGTGAGTCTGTTGTACAACTTTCAGAACCGACAAATAAATGTGCTTTTAGCTAAAAAATCATAGAAATCGCCCAATTTTCTAGATTTCCTCTACAATTTTTTGTCGACTTCATAAAGTTCTGTAACTGGCGATTCGAAACCGTGAAGTGATTTACACCGTCATCAAGATTTCAAAATCAGTCAGGTGGAGAACTTTCTTCAACCCGGTGCATTATTTTCAGAAGTAACCATTAACAGTAACCAGTAGGTTGTAGGACCAATTCCTCTATACTGTGCGGTTAGAGCCTAAACATTTCTAAGCGTCACCACCAACGAAATGATGTCCGCCACTTCAACGTGTTTGAATTAAATATCGCATTTAAAGACTTAAATTAATTAAATTTGTATTAAACGTATTCGCAGACAAACATTGACAATATGCGTCATAGTCAGCACCGCGACACAACCGCACAAAGGATCCGTGGCTTGACATAATATTTGTAGGGACAGAATCCATGGTACGGTACATCCGAAACCCGTCGAGGTAAGTTGAAGTGTGGAGGACAGACAAACGGTTCAGCGATCAAGGGTTGGTTACAGCGTGCAATCACATTTATTGTCTGGAATTAGCGTGTATCATTTCTCCTGCGTCATCACTTTCGTATATTTTTAGTATATAGTATATTTACATTAATCGCAATCTACTAGGCCTATAATATGACGTCTTATAATTAACGTTCTAAAGTCATCGAAGTTTCTTTTGAAGAAGGCAACAAATCATGTGTTCAAATGGAAGATGGCTTTTCAATTTCTTAAATTCGAGCAATACCTCTGAGTTTGAATGATTGCAGTCGATTAGGATTCTCATCCTTAGATATCTTGCAAGAAAATGTCTTCCAAGAAAATAATAACATTTCAGAAAGTAAGGGTAAGTTAAAAATACATAAAGTTCCAACTTGTTAAAGTATATCTTTCGAGCAAAAACTTGCTGGAACGTCGACTCAGTTGTGCATTCTAGTTTGCATAAATCTTCATTCAGAGGCGATAAATAGCAAACAAACGTGTGCAGTCCAAGCAAACATTGGATATCTCGGTCGAAATAAGAGTCAAGCGGTGACATCACCACAACATTTGTAAATGCAAGTTCCTTCAAATCGCTCCGCAGATCTGGTTCATCGAGAATTTTTTCACACAAATGCAAAACTTCAGGATATTTGCGACAGCTGTATAGATACGCTGCATGGTAACAGTCAACTGTACTGCAGTTAATACCAAAATCTTGGCAGATCGCATTATAAAATAACATCATATTTTCTATGGAATATTTCATGAGCTCTTGAGTAATAATGCCGTCTTCAGCTGGCATAAAGCTTTCAATGAGAGCTTCTAATTTATTCGCTGGTTTGGTTCTTTCATAAACGCGTAAACGACTGGCTTTCTTTGATATGGCCGTAGACCTCCAACTTGTTACAGTGACTAAAATTTTATCAAATGGAAATGTTGGCGTTCGGAAATCATAATTAAGTTCTAGAAAACTGTGTGTTCTTTCTTGTGACAACATTATTAAATGGTGAGCAAATACCTCTGGTGTAAGACGCAGATCAAGTAGATACAGTTTCCTACTGCAATGCAAATTTTTTTTTATTTGCCTGAAAAGCAGATAAAATCCAACGATTCTAGCAATGTCGTCAACATAAAACAGACATCCTGCATTCAACGTTTCTTTGTCATCATCCGTTTCAGTGGATAAAACTACTGAGCAAAGGTCTATGGCAGTTTCATATTCTGATGCAGCAAAATTCAGAGCCGCCATGTATGTCAAAGTTGCAATGGCGATAGCGTTAGTTTTGGAATCTTCGGATGTTAATGCTTTCTGGAGAAGATACTTTGACGTTTGAGACACGATTTGAAATTCTACATCATCAGTTGATCGATTTAAATTTTCCATCAAATCTATCGCTTTTATGAAATGTAATTGGCCTCCATTCAGATCTGTTTCCCAATGTTTTGGAAAGTTGTGGTGCATGGATCTTATAAATTTTGGTTTCATCAAAACTTGTCTGACTACGTTAATAAACCTTTCGGTATCGATTTGCATTTTCGTTGAATCTATTAAATGGACCGCATTCAGAATAAGTAGCATCGATTCGTAGAATTTAAAACATGATTCAAGTACTTTTGATGGCATCAATTCTATCTCTCTCCAATTAGTAGAGGCTATGAGACCCGAATAATGTTCGGCAACAGTCAATTTTTCGCAATTTTCTGACAAACTTAGAAAATGATAGAATTTACACGAAAAATACACGTCAATTGACTTGGGATTACATAATTTCCTGACTTTACATGTATATAACATAAATTCATCGAAAGGTATTGAGATCTGAGAGGTGTGCCTTCCATCCATTATATCACAAGAAATTGGAAGTCTAAAGGCATCCATCTTTCGAAGAGTAACTGGAATTAAGGGGTATATATAATATGTCACAAACCAACGACATAGAAATTCGGAATCGCAAAATTTCATGAATCTTTCCATAGTTTCATCACCAATCTTCCGGTTAAGGTTGTTGTGAAACAAATTTGCTCTTGGAATAAAATAATTTGGACATGTCTTTTCCTTGAGCCATTTTGCAAGTTTCTGCAATAAATAACAACATATTTTAATAACGGACGTGGAATTCCACCATTCTGGTGATATCTGTTCACAAGACCACAGCATCAGTGTTTTAAAATGATATGTACAGAGAACCTCATCTTCCTTTGGACAATCCTTCTTTATTAGTTCTCTCTTGGCACAGAATCTGAGCATATGATAGACAATCTGCTGAGTTGGCGTCCAACTCTGAAGTAAAACTACTTCCGCAACTGAAAATGACAGCCTCCACTGATGTTCATCATTTCTGCAATCAGGATGTTTTGCAGGTACAACATGACAACCATTCCGTACTACCTCCTGGATGATGGCAGTCGTCGGCCATCCGTACTTTCTTCGTCGGTAAGGCCAATGTTTTGCTTGTTTTGGCCAATCTGGGCACCACACACATAGAACCTCATCAAATGAAAGATCATTTGCTTTTCCATATGTAATCGCTGGACCCGTCCTAATGGAATCATTCGGAAGCAAGCTTCGTACTGTAAGTACATGTAGGCTTAATATTCCGACTTTAAGCGGAATAAATTCGAAGATTTTTTTTGCCCAATTATACTTCAAATCTCCAAAATACCAAAGTCGTACGAAAGCTGGATAATCATCGTATGGTTCAATCAATGCGCACTTAGTTGTATCAGCAATATTACGGATATCAACTGGCAATATTGGTGTTGCCTCTGTGAAGGCTAGGTGATAAGTTTTCACATTCAAGACATCGAGGTCGCCGATGCATGAATGTAGCGGTTCAATAAAGAACTCTACGGAGCTACCAGATACGATTTTGTAATGGCGATCAATGTCTGAAGATTGCTCGTATATGAACTTAGACAAGTCTGTATCAGACTTAGGAAATATTTGACATGTATCAACGAAGAAGTCCGAAACTGATTCTTCCATTGCTGCAATAAAAATGAGAATTAAAAATCAGTAAAATCATTACCTCAGCTGTCTTCGTTGTTATCATCCTGTATCATTAGTACTATTTATTTTTTGATAGTATCAATCAAATCAAATCAAAAACTTTTTATTGCAACCATTGTTTACAATACTTGAGTATATTAAAATACCAAGCGCCACATATAAGGCTACAATATGAGGTCCTGAAGTGATCTAGATCCTGCTTGATAGGGCCACCTAATTACAATACTAATAGTAGCGGCCTTAGAACGTCAAAATTAACAAAAATAAGTTCGGCCTAATAGTTATACAATTAATAGGTAGAATGGTTGCTCATCAAAGTCAAAGCAGTAAACAATATACACCTTGACAAGGAAAACTTAAGTAACAAGTGTATAACGTTCATACCATAACCAAGGAATTATATTAAAATGTTCTGTGTGGTTTCTGGACCACCCTAGTATATTATATTAAGGTGTTCTAGAAACAAATACAGAAAATTTTAAGTCTGTGGAATCATTTCTCCTCAAGGCTTATTTTTGTACACCTGGGATAGATAGTTTGCCTGTCAAATTTCAGCCTGACTTTGCAACATTTATTTGTATACTAATGTGTCTTTTAGTCGTGTTTACAGGCGTTATTAGACTATCTATATATATAAAGGGAAGACTATGTCTGTCTGTCTGTCTGTCTGTCTGTCTGTCTGTCTGTCTGTCTGTCTGTCACAGCGATGTTTGACCGCGATGCAATTCTACAGCTTTGGACCTTTTCACTCCAAACCTTCACTACTGTCTCGGGGTGGGCATTACACACCCAGTGTAAAGCTTCGCGTCCCCCGTTTTCACCTCTTCCATGGTGTCCTGGCCCAAAACCTCTCCCAAACCCCCACTTTCAAAAAAATTCGAGTCGACCTATTTTCATTCGCCAGATGGCGTCGCCCGAGAAGATTCTGTGTATTTGACCGCCAATTCTGTTTCACCGGCATGCATTTATAAAGATTCGCCATATGGCGCCGCCGTAGGGATTTCACTTCACATTAACTTTTGTTGCTTATTCGCTACAGGGATTGAAACTAATACCTAAATGTGTTGCTTATTCGCTACAGGGATTGAAACTTATAACCCCGGGCTGGTGGATGGAGGGTGGATGGAGGATGCTGGTGGATGGAGGGTGGATGGAGTTTGCTGGTGGATGGAGGGTGGATGAAGGATGCAGTTGGATGGAGGGTGGATGGAGGATGCTGGTGGATGAAGGGTGGATGAAGGATGCAGTTGGATGGAGGGTGGATGGATGGAGGATGCTGGTGGATGGAGGGTGGATGGAGTTTGCTGGTGGATGGAGGGTGCATGAAGGATGCAGTTGGATGGAGGGTGGATGGAGGATGCTGGTGGATGGAGGGTGGATGAAGGATGCAGTTGGATGGAGGGTGGATGGATGGAGGATGCTGGTGAATGGAGGGTGGATGGAGGATGCTGGTGGATGGAGGGTGGATGGATGGAGGATGCTGGTGGATGGAGGATGCTGGTGGATGGAGATGGATGGAGGATGCTGGTGGATGGAGGAAGATGATGGCGCAGCCGCTGAAAAAGTTGAATCTAAGGGATGGAACAGACCACGAGACCTTCGTTCACTTGAGATGGCCGGAAAAGCACAGGGTATGGAGAGGGGGCTAGAGGGATTGAAACTTATAACCCCGGGCAACGCCGGGTAAACCAGCTAGTAGTATAATATGGCTACATCTAGTTTGAGATCCGACCCAGAGCACTGGCCATTGGGAAAGCTAATCTTTCAATTATCTACAGCAAGATTACCATGTTCCCTGGATATACTGTAATTACTTCAGTTTCATCATATCACTGAAGGAGGAACACTTCCGGAAAGCTACATTAATATGGCCTTTGACACAGTTTTTTGTATTTGGATGCGAGCCAGAATAATAGCACTGCGGGTGGACTCGTGCGTCAGAACTACCTTGCTCTGAAGGTACACAGAACACGACAGCGAGAAGTGACAGGATTGTTTGATATTGCCACGAAGGACGTTATTACAGAAATCCAGCAGGAAGAAGATCTGGAATGCCTTCGAATGCAAAGAGAGTGGAGTAGACTTGAAGACAGCAGCAAAAGACAAGACAAGACAAGACAACCAAGTTTTTAGAACAACCAAATAGTTAGTACAAACAATACCTAGAACAATCAATGAGTAATAGTCGGTGTTTTAATAGGAAGCCCCAAAAGGAAGGCCCTGCTAGGAAGGCACCCCAACATCACAGGCAGAACGGATGTTCATAAGTCATTAAAACAAACATCAAAGGTATAATCATTAGTAACAGGTTGGTTCTATCAACTTATCTAGAAATGAAATAAAAGTTTAAGCAAAATAATACAACAAGCATAGCACAATAATATAATGAGTTAACAGATCACATAGAATAATTAACAGTTCACCTATCTATAAATTTAATAATTATTAGTATTTAAATGTATTAAATGTCAAAGGCATTATCGAGACACCCATTAAGCAGTTAAAAAACAATATCGATAAGTAAAGAGAAGTGGTTTATAACATAGGATCTTGAAAGGGTTTTAAATCTACTTAAGGGCCGGACCAGAGTTAGATCAGTTAGCAAAGCATTCCATAGTTGAGGGCCCTGACATTTTTATCGAGAAACGTTTTAGATTAATACGGGCAAAATCAGGGTGGTAATGTCGAGCGGTTCGCGTGAGGTGTTGATGGATCATGTCACCCTCTCAAAATAAGAAGCCAAAGATGGTGGTAATAATTTATGATGGAATCGATACATGAAAACATCACATTGAAATATATTTAGTTGGTATGTGGTCAAAATTCTTTTGTCAATGAATATGAGTTTAGTACTGGCTCTCCAGTGGATGTTAAATACTGTACGCACAGCAGTTTTTTGTAGTTTACTTATAGGTTTTAAGACAGACTTATAATTTGCACCCCAGGAGATATTACAATAAGAAATGTAGGAAAAGATTAGGGTGTAATATACATTTAGTAATAAGGTCGAGGGTATGCAATGACTGATTCTTTTTAAAATGCCAATATTTTAGCCACTTTTGTTTAAATTAATAGGATATGAGCCTTCCAATTTAAACCAGAGTCTATTATGACGCCAAGAAATTTAGTGGAGTGAGTTCGATCAATAGAAACATCATCAATAAGTATAGCCAAATCGGTAGGGGGTGGTATTTTTCGTTTGGAATTAAATACTATGAAATTTGTTTTCTTAAGATTTAGCGAAAGTTTGTTTGTTCTAAGCCACAAAGCTATAAGTTTTAGCTCCTTTTTGGCCCGACAAAATAAATTAGTGATCGATTTGTCACTGAGAAACACATTCGTGTCATCAGCGAAAAGAATAAATTTGAAAATCTTTGATATCGAGGCTAAATCATTAATATATATTAAAAAGAAAGAGTAGTGGACCTAATATGGAGCCTTGGGGAACGCCACATTTTATAGCCATTGTAGAAGAGGATAAGTTTTTAAAAGAGACATATTGCAATCTATCAGTTAAGTAATCAGTTAGCCAAGATAGTGCAGTCCCCCTAATTGCATAACATTGGAGTTTGCTGATCAATATAGAATGGTCCGCAGCCTTTGCCAAGTCTAAAAATATACCAATTGAATAATTATTGTTGTTCACAGCCTCAGATATATTGTTTTGGATACCTAATAGTGCCATGAAAGTCGAATGATTAGATTTAAAGCCAAATTGAGTTGGGGTGAGGAGGTTAAGTTTATCCAAAAAACGTAAGCCTGGTTTGCATTAGTTTTTCAATGATTTTGGAAAAGTAGGGGAGAATAGAAATAGGACGGTAATTGGTAATATTAATCTTATCGCCTGCTTTGAACACAGTTACAATTTGGCTATTTTTAGGTCATTCGGAACGATTCCACTACGAAAGGAGGAGTTAAAAATGGACGCCAAGATATATCAGCAATTGGGTCAATAGTTTGCTTAACTATAGAAGGGCAAATATCATCATGGCCAGTGGAAACAGTGTCCTTAAGGCTACTAACTATACATGTAAGTTTAATTTCATCGGAGCCTACCGGGAGGATTCCACAAGAGGGTGGAATCGGCATAAACTGTTTGAAGTCAGAGGCTTCAGTAGGAATCATGGACGCTAATGAGGGTCCAATATTGGAGATATAGTTATTGAAGGCTGCAGCAATTTGTCTCGGATTTTTATTTCAATATCATCAACCAGAAAAGAATCCGGTAATACTGATTTATAATTTGGGTTAAGTATGAATTTAATGACTTTCCAGGTTTTCTGGAGATTATTATTGCATTGGGAGAAGCGCTCAGCATGATAAAGTTTTCACACTCGTTTCTTAGTTTTTTAAACAGGTTACAGTAAGAGCAAAATTTTAATCTATTAGCAGAGGTGGGAGTTTTTAAATAAATCTTGTAGAGTGAGGATTTCTTTTTGCAAGATTTCAGGAGTGATTTAGTCATCCAAGGTTGTTTTATATTAAGATGCTGTCTGGCCCTGGGGCTCCAAATTGGGAATGCTTGGTCATATATGTTTTTATAGACATCAATGAATTTAGCATAGGCCACGTTGGGATTATCTAGAGTGCATAGATATTCAACGGGTGACCAGTCAACGTTATCTAAAAGAGAGATAAAAACTGCTTTGGCGTCAGAATCAACAGTCCTTTTTAGATTAGTAAGATCTGGTTTAACACGACTGGGTTGAAGGTCGAGATAAAATGATAGGGAAGTGATCTGAGATGTCAGTAATACAAATGCACGAATCTTGATTAGCTGTAAATGAATTGGTATATAATGTTATCTATCAAAGTAGCTGAAAATTCAGTTACTCTAGTAGGTCTTAATATGGTAGGGAGCAATTTATGGGAGGTCAGCAAGTCATAGAAACTTGAGGTTGATAGGAGGTTGCCACAACGCAATAAATTTATATTAAAATCACCTGCTAAATAGAGTCTTTTTTTGTGGAGGCCAGCTTTTTCAAGGTTTGTTGAAAATCAGCAGTAAAATCCGAAATGGGTGATCCAGGAAGTCTATAAATTGGGCCGATTATAATATCCTTCTTTGTCCTGATGTATCTTGATAAATAAAGATTCAAAAGTACCATAGTGAGAGTCAAATTCTCTATTCGTCAAGTTATCAAATATATTCAATAATAATTTTCTTCGTTTTATATATCTAAGTTATACTGCTTATGTTGAGGTTACGCTGCTTGATGCGTCAAACTCAAACATTAATTTCTTCGACCTGCTGAATAACTCCCATGACACTGACGCGACCTGCTGAAATTGTATGGCTGGCTCGGCTGAGTATTCCGAAAACGTATATTTATATCAGCTATGCCTTCCCACGCAGTAGTAGACATAAAGTGTTTTTAGGCAAGTAGACTTGGGTTGTTAATTTTTTAGACCGGAAACTTAATCTGATTTCATACGCCAACTACATTAGCCTTCCTGCTAATAGCACATCATCAGTTATAGGTGTAATCTGCTTCAAGGCAGCTGAGATCCAACCCTCAATGATCTGGTCATGTAAACTTATCAGAGGTCAAGCAGCCTGAATCACCTTCATAGGCTATCCCACTCATTCACCCTCCACAATAATATTTCTAAAACTCTTTAGTCAACAACGCCATGGCTTTGTCATGATTCTTTTGTTGAAGATTTCATGAGTCATGTAATGTCTATCGCAATTTGGTATTCAGATGCGGCAAAATGCAGAGCGGCCGTGTATGCCAAAGTCGGACTGGCGATAGAGTAGGTTTTAGAATCCTCACATCTTAATGCTTTCTTGAGAAGGTCCTTTGACATTTGAGAAAAAAAATTTAAATTCTGGATCATCCATTCAAATTTTTCATCAAATCTAAAGCTCTTATGAAATTTAACTGGCTTCCATTAATAACTGTTTTGAATATTTTGGAAAGTTGTGTTGCCTGGAACTGATTAATTTTGGCTTAATCGAAACTTGTCTGAACTACGTCAAAAAACATTCCCTGTCTCCACTGCAAGTGTCACGCAGGTAAACAACGAACTCTTTTCCGTGATTAACAGTTGACACATAAAACTAACACTGGGTCCCTATAGCGCTTGAGGCGAACGGTTACGATCACTGACCACAGTCTCATTACAATGTTAGCTGAGTGAGCAATGCATCTGAAAGTTCGGTGTTGTTAAAAGAATTCGTAAAGCAATGAGCGACAACAAATCATATTTAAAACGGACAGACGACGCTTATGAGATGTTTGCTACAGAAGCAATTTAACTAAGGGTTCAATAAGCTTACCATACACAATGGCGCGATAGCTTGATTTATGGATCGATCGATGGATCGATCGATCGATTGGTTGATTGGTTGGTTGATTGATTGGTCGATAATGTGATTGATTGGTAGATTTATTTCTTTGTGGGTTGATTGGGGGATTGATTGATTCTATGAGTGAGTGAGTAGTGAGTAAGTTAAGCAGTGAAAACCACTGAAGCACTGAAACCGTTTATTGATTCACCAGTAAAAAATAGTACAGTAAAATTTGCAACTAAGTTTCTGTTGCTGCGGTCACAAATACAAACCCTTAATGGTTCAACAAAGTCCGCTAGGTGCAGGCCCCTCCCTCTTACCATTACGATTAGTGCATTAGTTGGCAAAACGATTTTAAGGCTATTCAGATTGTTTAACACTCTGGTAATACTTTGAAATAAGAAACTCGGTAACTTCTATAAAGCCAGAAGCTTCTTAAACATACCTTGCTCAGACCTAGCCTTAAACTTTTCATCATCCTTGAGGTACTTGACGGACACGCACTGCATTCCCGTAGCCCAGAATTCGACAGTCATCTCCGAGGAATAATCGGAGGCTCCGGCCGGGTACGTCTGCCCTCCCTCGGTCGGCGCCTCATCGCCAGCCTCCGCTGGTCCGTCATCCAGAGCCTCCTTCTGCTTGGAATCGACCTTGCCTTGTCCGCTAGCCATTACGAATTGAACTCCAAGCACCTGTGAAATGACAACAGTCCTTTTTCTCTTTCACGTAAAAATTGTTGGACTCTCCAGAGGTGCAGAGTAGTGAGACGACAGGATGACTCAGATAACTGACGTAATTCAGGTGCACGGCAGTTGGTTTCAAAGTGATAGAGTAGCTTGACGATGAATCGAATGCCACATTTTAAGGACGTGGTGAGAAGATGAGGACAGAAGTGTGAGCTCGGAAAACGAGCAGGTTGAGCGAGTAGTAGATAATAGGCGTCTTTTAGCGAAATTCGGCAGAACCCAAAGGCGGCTTTTAGCGAAATTCGGCAGAACCCATAGGTTGCTTTCACATCACTCATTTCACCCACGCATTTTAAATGAGCATATTAATTATAATTATTAATTATGAATTATGAAAAACTTCATATTCAACACAAACAGACATCATTGCACACACACACACTGGTTTAATGTGTGTGTGTGTGTGTGTGTGAGTGTGTGTGTGTGTGTGTGTGTGTGTGTGTGTGTGTGTGTGTGTGTGTGTGTGTGTGTGTGTGTGTGTGTGTGTGTGTGTGTGTGTTTGCAATGATGTTTGTTTGTGTTGAATATGAAGTTTTTCATAATTCATAATTAATAATTATAATTAATATGAATTTCGCTAAAAGCCGCCTATGGGTTCTGTCGAATTTCGCTAAAAGCCGCCTATGGGTTTTGTCGAATTTCGCTAAAAGCCGCCTATGGGTTCTGCCGAATTTCGCTAAAAGCCGCCTATGGGTTCTGCCGAATTTCGCTAAAAGACGCCTATTATCTACTACTTGAGCGGAATGGTTGTATTGTTCTAACTGACGAAGTTTTCTTGTTGGTGTTAATGTTTTTTTAAAAAGACTGTCACGAAACAATGTCATGCGCCATCAGCGACCTCTTACCCCGTTCTTGTTCCGACTAAAACCAGAACAGGTGTTCATGTATGTGAAAGTCTTGGGGTTGTACTTGCAATTTGAATATCTATCATTGTATTCCAATCTCGTATTAAACATTATGGGCATTGTTCATTAGGGTGGAGTGAAAAAATTATTTTAAGATAAATGAATTCTAATAGTGGGCAAAAGATGCAACTTAGGTAGAGTAAGAAACACACCAAATATTTTAAATTTCAAATGACATCTTCTGCCCTCTACCGTCGATGCAATATTTCAACGTGATTAAACAAATATCACAATGGATGTCATCCAATATCCTCTGCCTTTACCTTTCCAAAACAGAATTCATAATCCTAGGCCTTCCTGATCATATCAAGAAAAGCTCTAACCCTTCCATACACCCATCGACTAACTCATCGCTTCTTAACTTTCACATCGGACCCCCCACCCCCGTCCATTACATGTGATCCACACCTCTCCTTCTCTAACCACATCTCCAACCTCTCGCGCTCCTGCTTCAGGCACATTTGTGACCTTCGTCGCATCCGGCCCAAGATCGACCTTAAAACTGCCTCCACTATTGTTACCTCCATTGTTCATTGATTGCAGCAATTCCCTCTTCCTCAACCTTGAATCCACCCAAATCAAGCGTCTGGAACTTATCCAAAAGTCACTAGCCAGGGCTGTCACGAGAATGCCCAAACATCATCATATTACTCTCATCCTCAAATCACTACATTGGCTAAAAATCCCAGAGTGAATCCACTTCAAAGTCCGATCACTAACCTATAACTCCCTACGCTATATCCAGCCCAAGTACCTCCGTGGTCTCTTCACCATCCAGGCAACCCGCTCCACCCGATCCTCCTCCTATTTCAGTCTTTCTCGATCTCTGGTCACTACTCATCTCAAATTCTCCAACAGAGCATCACGCCTCTGGAACGATCTCCCCCTTGAATTCCGCAGATTCTTGGTTCCTCCATCATCATTCCAACCCGTCCTCCATCCTTCTCCTCATGTTCCTCTATCCATCTCTGGACTTTCCACTCCAAACTGAAGTCTCACCTTTTCAAGTTGGGCCTACTCCTACCCTGACTCATTTGATCCTCTGCCTTCCAATTCTCCTCGCCCTAAATAACACCCGCCTTCACAGCTGCTCTGCGTCCTCTCTTGATCTGCCCGCCCCCCAAACCAGACTCGGACCTCTTTTGGATTACTCTCTGGAAAACCCCCTCAACACTCACAGTCGTATGTTGGCGCATCCTGCTTGAACAGAGCTTTGGTACTTCTTTCGTTCTCTCCTAATTTTCTTCCTTTCAGTAATGTCGCTGCATTCATTAGGCGTTACAATCATAGGCGTAATTTGTCGGGGGAACGAGGGGTAACCGTACCCCACCCCACTCTTTGGGCTGGAGTACCGTACCCCCCGCTTTATGCACAATGCCAATCAATATTTTATTATTTTGCCTTCCCAGAGATCGCAATCAACGCCTTGCTTCCTGTATGTAAGAAATTGGTACCCCCACCTTTTTAGACCAAAGTGACGCCCCTGGTTATAATTATATAATCCTGTAACACACCACAGGCGATTTCCACAACTGATTTGAACGTGTATTTCATGAATTGTAACCGTTCGAAGACAGTCAGTTGAAGAAAAAGAAAAATAATGCACCACATTGACGTTATTGAAAGAATTTTATATGGTAAATATAAAACCGTCGGTAGAGGGCAGAAGATGCAAAGCAAAATCAACAATATTTTGAGCCAATTTGCACTCACATGCTGGCAACTTTCCATCGCTATTAGAAAACGTTTGCTTTTTAAATTTTTTTTTGCCATTTTCACTCCACCCTATTGTTCATTCTGGCTATGAATTGATGACGCAGCCATACATGTACAATGTACATGCATTTCAGTAATAGGAACTATTGAAAAGTCCGCGCTGTAAGTTGGATCTCTGATCTTGTGCTAGATTTCAAGAATCTACTCTATCTTAACAAACGTTTAACTACTTTGTAGCCACGATTCATTCTTACCGCTGTGTATTTTTCCTTCTCGGCATTCTGTTTCCAGTTAACTTTTATTTGGTTTGCATTTTAATAATAAAAACCTAGTCCTTTGTAAAGTCTTCTGACTTTCTATATCGGAATAAAGGTTTAGTGACGCTCTCTATCTGCCCACACTGAGCTGTTAATGGTGCATGAGTCAGCCATATTATGCAGATGGCGGCCGCTAAGTGCAAAGGTGAAATGAACCTCTCTACATATTTATTAACATCGAAGTGCAATCAGCCATATTATGCAGGTGACGGCCATTGAGACCGCTGGACCGATCGTATACCCAAACACAGGAAGAGGCGACATGACTTTGCGTCTATTAAGAAACGATAGTTGGATGATTTAGAATTATGACAATTTTGTAGAAATAAAAGATACGTTTTATTTCTGCCTGGCTTACATCGTCACGCGTTCTCTTCACAAACATTGTATAAGCTTACCTCTTGTCAGATCTTGGACATCACAGAGGAAGCAGACTAACTTAAGGCCTCACTGTACACCATAGTCTCTCCTATCTGCCTTGGAATTGAGAGGAATGGCCGGAAAAAGCACTCGGGATCTTCCCTTGCACAAAATACACAATTCTGTGCGCTACCTCTTCCTCTACATTTTCTTCATCACCTTTCTCTTCGTCATCGTCCTCTTAACAGCTGCGTACTGACAGCTGTCTTATTCAATAAACGAATATACAATACAATTTTTCCTCCTCATCTGGTCTTTTCCAGTCTTCCAGTCTCTTGCATTCCATTGCTAGCATTTTCTCATCCAGATGAATCTATCGTGGAAGCGTCAAAGTCGTCGGACTGCTTTGAGGCACGGGGAACGGACATTATCCCCGGACATTATCCCGGACATTATCTCACCGGACATTATCCCACGGACATTATTCCCGGACAGAAGCCACCAGATTTTCGCTAGGACAAAATCCCCCTACAAAATCCCCTGTGTAATAAGCCTATTTCTACATTTAATTGTTGCCCTAGTGTAAGCTTGTTAATGTTGTAAAGGCATAGACTGAAGACTTGTTAGTGTCATTCAGGTGTAAAAATAAGACTTGTTAGTCGCCTAGTTCTTAACTTAAGAATTGTTAATGTCAGGATTCGCGATTTCAGCTGCCCAAAAAGCGGGTCAGACACAGCGCCAAGCAGCTACATGCCCGTCTCCTGCACTCCTTGTTAGTGTCACTTAGGCATAAAGTATAGACTTGTTAACAAATTAATGGAAGTTAACTGAACGAATGGAAGTTTGTAATGTAATTGATAAACCTTAATAGCCCTGTTGCTCTACTGTGCCAGGTTGTTAGGTCAGCTGCAGAAAAAGCGGGTCAGGCACAGCCCCAAGCCGCTCCAAGCCGTCGAAGATACCCTCCATGGACTAGGACATAACATTCGCCTTTAGGTCTTTTTAGCTTTCTAAAACTGCGTTAGAGACAAACCTGGGACCGCTATTATAGTCTAATAAACTTATCCGTTGGTCTGTACTATTACACTCATTGTTAGAATTAAACAAACTGTAAATATATTCTTCTTATTAAACTAATTGAAATATATTCCGACTGATGTTTATGTGATTAGCAATGGCTCAGTCCTTTTTGCCGTCATCACGCGTCATGATATATATGTGTGAAATATAGGTTATTATTCCCTAGCCTGGGGGATTATGTCCTACCCCGGGTGGATTCTGTCCGGGAATAATGTCCGGGGGATTATGTCCGGGGGATATTGTCCTACACCCTTTATATCGCCTTTTCTTCGCCACTGAAAACACTGTAGTCAGCATAATCGTTATCCAGTTAATCGTATACTATTGCCTGTCCCTTTACTCTGGTCTTCCATCTCCACGCGAAGCTGCCTTGACCGCATCTTGCGCTCCGCTGCGCACCTTATTGGCCAAATACCCTACTTTGGCCATGTTTCAAATTATGTGTTGGAGGTCCTGCATTGGCTCCCCGCCCGACAGCTAATAGAGTAAAGGATCGCCTCCCTGTGTAGGCGGTGTCAACTGGGTCTCGCACCATCAAATACCTGCTGGACCTCTTCCGGCCTTTCTCGTCCTCTCGGACTGCTCGTGCCCTGCGCACGGCGGGCATGGGGTGATCTCAGTCACGTTTGCCCGTACTGCAATTAGGCAAACCCGTGCCTTCTCGGTGGTTGGCCCGACCATATGGAATGGCCTCCCTCCTGAGTTGCGCTTACTTCCTATCTCTTCTTGTGACACTTTCTATGACCGCTTGAAAACTTATTTTGGCCGTGCTGGAGTCGGTAGCGCCACTAAGTAGTTCTCTTGAAGATGCGCTTTATATAGACCAAGACCTTGAACCTCAAGATCAAGACCAATACCAAGACCTTGAACCTCAAGACCAAGACCGAGACCAAGACCCAAAAAATTACAAACGTATCCAGACTTCTATTCCTTACTAAAAATTGTCCAGTCGGACTACTCGTTATTTTAATCAAAACATGAGTTTTTTCTTTTATTCAAGCAAAACAACTTTAAATGGAGACTGCAGAGAATTTCGATTTCGTATTTACAAAAGTCCTTCATGCGAAATTTTATTCCAAATGCCTGTTGAATTTTATAAAAGCCAATTTGCTCAGAATTTTCTGACCAAGACGTGACCTGTGGGGCCTCATAAAAATTCTGGCATGTGAAAAAAAAACACGGTCTACAAGTGCTGAAATCGCTAGCACACAAAGCAGCTTTTCAAGAACCGGATGTAAATGTACAAATCATGAGTCTGTTTTGAAATCATTCCATGGTAAATAAACGGAAGTCAAAATAATTGTGCAAAACAACAGTGAAGCCTCATTCACACCGTGTAAATACTAAAGCAATAACTGTATGAGTAATTATTGGATAAATTTTTAAAATTCTTGCCGTTTGTTAAAATTAATGACTGTTCATATTGACAAAAGTCTTGGTCTTGCAAAACCAAGACCAAGACTTTGAACCTCAAGACCAAGACCAAGACCAAGACCTTGAACCTCAAGACCAAGGCCAAGACCAAGACTTTTAAAAACGAACTCGAGTGCACTCGAGACCAAGACCTTGGTCTCTAGGACAACAAGACTGCTCATCTCAAGCAGTACATGGTTCTTGATGAAAAATTGCGAGACTCTCCCTGCGTTGTAGAGAAAAATAATTTTGGACAACTTTAAATCTGTGTTCCCAATGTTGAAATTCCACTTAGAGTGTTCATGTGCATGATGGTGACCAAGTGTAGAGGGAAACGTTCATTTTCAAAAATTGAAACTTGTAAAGAATCAGCTGCGCAGCACAATGGGGCAGCAGCGTTTAAACTGGCTTTCACTCATTTGCATAGAAAATGACATCCTGCACACCATTGACTTCAAGCCACTTATAAATCGGTTCTTCGCAAAGAAATTTCGTAAACGTTTGTGTTGATCAATAATAAATAATTCATACCGTACCATATTATTTTGTCTGTATCATACTGCATGGTGTACCAATTAATTATCATTTATGTGTTTAAATATTTTTGTGCTTTTCAAGGCTGATGTTATAATGAATAATTGTTCAAAAGTTTATATTGATTAATCTTCGCTTTTCAGTATATTTCATTATGTTAAAACATTAATTTTGTTACAAAGCGAATATTGAAAGTATCAACAAATCTATAGGTTTAATTTTTATCCATGTGGGTGGGCAAGGGCCCAGTGCATTGCTTTGCCCAGGGCCCACAATGCTGTTAAGACGGCACTGGCCACCCCTGCGCAATACCACGTACTCCAATATTTTAAAATTTTCTAACAAGTATAATCATGATTCACGGTATCTTACGCTTTTGCAATATCGATAAATATTCGAAACGCAAATTTGCCGCGATCAATAACAGACGAGATATTATCCTGTATATCTAAGAGAGATATTGCAGTTGAATGTCTAGGCTGGAAACCGTATTGAGATATATGTAAAATGTACTTTTATTCTCTTTTTGTCTCTCTTTGTGCTGTCGGCTCAAGGAGCCCTAGCGGTCGTCATGCTACACAGTCTCCGTTGCCATCTTGCTACTTCCCCAGTAGCCCTTGAGTCGCGCTTTTTATTCACGTAGTCAAATAAACGAGCGAACATTACCTTTTCGAGAAATTAAAAAAAGGTAGGATAGAGATCGACCTGCAGTTGGTTAATTCCTCTTGTTGACCTTGCTTATGAATCGGTATGTGCTTTGGCTATTTTCAAACCGGAAGGAACTATTCCTGAGGATAAAGAGCAATTGATAACATCAGATAGTGGAGCCGCGATGTATTCAAAACAGGGCTCACAACGGTTGGGTCAATCTCATCGAATCCTGCACTATGAGAAACTTTTATGGTTTGATTGATTGAAATTAGCTCGGCAGGAGAGGTCGGGTAAATAGCGAAAGAAGTTGGCAACTGTGGATTGAGATATGTATGAATGTTATTGTTGGAAGCAGTTATTTTTTCAACGAGATCCTGAGCAACATTAACAAAATAGGCCTAATTATTAAGTTTCAGGGACATGACGTCAACATCTGTTACGTTATTACCATTTATCATCAATTACTAATAATTCTATTCTTTTCGTTGACATTAACCAAAGTTCTTATAATCTGCTACGTTTTTTTAGGTCATGACTGGATTTTTAAAAATCTGACTCGTAATAGCCTAATTTATTTCAGCTTTAAAACGGATCGCTTTGAATTTGTTTCTGCAAGTGATACGTTTAATTTGTTTTCAGGAGTTAGATTAATAAATTCGAAGTACAACCATGATTTTTCCTACATGATTTGAGCAAGCCAAGTGTCATTCAAGGGTTTCTGAGTTCTTTATGTGCTCTGATTTTTTTATGTTTTAGAGGAAAAACTGTAATAAACTTCAGGGTCATTCCCAATGCAAGAATCCGACAAAAACGACAAATCAATTCGGGATAGTAGCATTATGAAATGTTCACAGGAAGCCGCATTAATATTCCGAGTAGGCCTACCTGAGTTCGGTATATTCTCTCCCAATATTGGAGTTTGTTTAATTCTCGTCAGAATTGGAAGATGGTCGGATATGTCCGCTTCATGTATATACGAGTCAACAATTTTTGAGGTTCTATTAGAAAAATATTGTCAATTAAGGTTCAGGAGGCTGATGTAATTCTTGTTGGCTGTGTAATGGAGGATAGGAAGTGATGAGAGGACATAACAGCTAAAATATTGGCAGTGTAAACATGGTCCTGAGCTCTTAGCAGATCAATTTTGAAATCTCCCGCAATGGATAGGCCTATAATTATATATAGGGCCTATATATCTTTAACTTTTAGCGTTAAGGTTGCTAACAATAATATTGACCTAGATCTAAAGGAGTGCTGTATTTAGAGCAAAGGATGTTTACGTAGTAATTTATCATCTGGATCTAAATCGTAGTTGTGGGTTAATAGGCAATTATTTATACGTCAGCATTTACCTCAAGACTAGATCCCTCCCTCAGCACAGCAATTTACGGGATTCTATCAGGTGCATCAGTTATACAACGGTCAACTTTATCGTCGCACACGATAAAAAGGAGAGTCGCCAAGCAGTAAGAACAATACCAGGTAGACGGATCAATTGACCTCGCTATAGGGTAATTTGGTGGCATCTCAGATGGTATCCCTTCACGTAAAGTGTACATAAAACTGACTTGTGCGCGCAGGTTACACAGTTCAAATTTAAGCAACACTCAATTAAGTTCAGCTCAGGTGAACAAGAGTTCATTGGTTGTAACGAGGCCCATATCTGGGCGATCTAATAAACATCCAAATCAAATTTCCAGAAGAAAACAAAGCGAGAGAGAGGCAATCTGCCCTAATCACAAACAACAGGTTTTTAGCTTAAATGATGATGAAACAGTATTGAGGCAGAACATAAGTGTCAAAAATCGTCAGTCAACTCTCTTTTAGTTGAATACAATTTCTTACACAAAACTAACTAAGCAAACATAATTTGACTGAAATTTAACATACAGTTTCAAACAACGCATGACTGTTACAGTAAAGCAATGTAAGTTCGGTGTGATTACTTAAACCATCGAGCCACAGGAGAAACGCAGCGCGACTGAGACTTAAGTGAACTGCTATCAAAACAAAATAGCAATGAGAGCATAAGGTTTCAACTTACATAATATCTAGTCAACTTAGGTCCAAACATTTTAAGCCACTATCAAGTCGATGTAGCAAACATCAATCCACATAAGTTGGATACATAAATTCATTTGACAGTGGACAAATATAACAATGTATTGTACAATAATGGATATGACATATCTCAATTTAAAATAACAAGGCTAGGCTCGGACTTTGGCTCATATTACAGTAAATGTCAAAGCATTGGAATCATTATAAGAGTGAGTAAACGCATTAGAGGTCCTTAACACACGTAATGCATCATTCAACATACGGCTTCAAGCAACACTTGATAGTAAAGCTATACAAGATCCATGTAATAATTTAAACCACCGAAGCTACAGAGGCGTCCAAGATTATTTGAACTGCACACAGTACAATAGCAGTGAGAGCATAAGATTTCAACCTACATAATTATCATCTAGTCAACATAGATTTATACAATACACGTCACCGTCAAGTCGAGACAAGCGAACTTCTGTTGTACACAACTTAGAAACATTGATTCATATGATAGTGGAATAGTATAATAATGCATATAACAATAAATAGGTCATATTATGACAAATGCAAAGATAACAAAGCTAGGCCAGGAATCTTAGCTCATATCATAGTAAATGTCACAGCTTTGAAATCATTACAATGACTGAATAAGTGAAGCACCGGCCATCAAAGGTCCTTCACATAAAGAGTGTCTAATAGCGGCCTATCCCGTTCAAAAGTGAAATTAACTACAGGTCATGCTAAGTGTGTAAGGAAACTTTACGTGCACTTACAAGAAGTCCATAAAACTACGAGGTTATGATAGGTTGGCGCCTTCATTTTTCTTAACCTCAGCACTCTCCCTTGCTGCCTGATCGTCCGGCCCATAATTTATGGTTTTCGAATATCTGTAACAACATAGAAGTGAATACCTGGTTGGTCTCCAGTCACACACGTATGTCGACAGAACTTCAACGAAATGAAATCTCACATGCTAAAAGGAAAGTGATTGACTAGGTGTGTGCATATGTTGCGCAGGAACTTCCAACTCGCTATGTCAGCTGACGATATTTTCTCTTTGGCCGATGCTGTCCATAAAGCGAAGAGCCGGTTTTATTTGCCGACAAGAAAGATCCGGGTTTGAAATGGGCAATGCAAACCCTTAGGCAATTATAGAAAATGTTCAATTACTACTTGTAAATCATCGCATTAGATAGAAAGTCAATAACCCAATTTTGATCAAACAGAACTTGCAATGCCCAGATGTTTGAGCAAATCGTTGGCCGCTTGAGATCCCGGATTTCTGTCTTTGAGGTCACGTTCTCCGGTGGAAAGAACGAGTGCAGGAGTGGACCAGATGAGAATACAATAAAAAATGATCGAGTTATATCATGGAATAAGTAGGCCTACACACCGACAAACACGGAACTGCCGACATTTTCTCTATGACCGATACTTTCGACGAAGCGCAGGTTAGGGTTGAGATTGTCTGATGACCGAATTTAGGAGACGATGAACCAAAGCCATACATCGGTTGAATTTGTCAGAAAGCGGAATTTGGGAATCGAAATCAAGCCATAGCTGGGTTAGATTTGACGAGATGACAAGTTGGGTAGTCAAACAGGCCAAACTCAACCCTTTGTTGGTGACAGAAAATCTTCAAATACTCACTCCCGTGAATATTAGGTAGAAAGCTAGAAGTCTTAATTTTGATCAAAGTTTTATTTTGAAATCCGCTTGCAATTCCCATTATGTTTACCGCCGAGGACCTGTCTCGCGGACTATGCTGGATACTTTACATATGGGTCACAAGTTAACCATCCCGCATCCCAGCCCTAATCGAAACGTTCATGCCAGAAGATTTCGCTTAATGCGCAAATTAACCTATAGACACTCAATAAAAGTTTACAAACTTCCCAAAACTCTTTAAAATAAGCTTCTGCAGACGCCGCTCCTAAAAACTCATAACCCGTGGGGTCTTGAACGTGGATGTTCCGTTTAAAAAGCGTATACTTCTCCTACAAACGTTTTATAAACCCAACAGTTCTTTTTTTAGGTTTGACTGAAGCCGTCTACTGATTCAAGAGTCTCGAGCACGAAGGTATTAAGTTCGATACCGCTGACACAACCAAATTAATATGGCGCTAGTAATCTACGAGATATATAAATTATAGAGTCGCTATTTAAAAAGTCTGCTTTTACATTTATAGCTGAAATTCTAAGTAGGTAGTAATCAGTCTGACGGTCAACCACGGCATAGTTTTTCCAAGAGCTATTTTCAGTTAAACAAGGAAACATAAACAGGTCACGAAATGTTAAATAACAAACCCGTTAACTGTTTAGCCAGTAGGCCTATCCTCTCTGAGCAAACTATCTGTAGTGTTTGCTATTATACGCTTGCCTTAAGTGTTTCTTTAAGATCCCGCAGTTCTTTCTAATTTACAGCCACAAAAGCTCACTAATGGCTCCATACTCCGCTCTCTAAGTAGGTAGTAATCAGTCTGACGGTCAACCACGGCATAGTTTTTCCAAGAGCTATTTTCAGTTAAACAAGGAAACATAAACAGGTCACGAAATGTTAAATAACAAACCCGTTAACTGTTTAGCCAGTAGGCCTATCCTCTCTGAGCAAACTATCTGTAGTGTTTGCTATTATACGCTTGCCTTAAGTGTTTCTTTAAGATCCCGCAGTTCTTTCTAATTTACAGCCACAAAAGCTCACTAATGGCTCCATACTCCGCTCTCTAAGTAGGTAGTAATCAGTCTGACGGTCAACCACGGCATAGTTTTTCCAAGAGCTATTTTCAGTTAAACAAGGAAACATAAACAGGTCACGAAATGTTAAATAACAAACCCGTTAACTGTTTAGCCAGTAGGCCTATCCTCTCTGAGCAAACTATCTGTAGTGTTTGCTATTATACGCTTGCCTTAAGTGTTTCTTTAAGATCCCGCAGTTCTTTCTAATTTACAGCCACAAAAGCTCACTAATGGCTCCATACTCCGCTCTCACATTATCGGTGGAAAATCTAACTACGTCTCTCGTTAACACGTGGCCTAACCGCGTTTATATATTTACCCGCCAGACCACTCGGCGTACCATCCCCTTACCAGAGTACCTGGTCCGTGTGCCCTTACAAACAACAATAGGCCTATATATTGTTACGGGCTGACCGGTCCACGAGCAGCTTGTCCGGGTTCAATCCTTCCTCCTTCGGCAGAAGATGTCGATACACTCAGTACTGAAACCTTTTCGCAAAACGTTCGGCTAGTCATCTTTGTAGAAAAAGATGAAACACACTCTCGAACTGTGTTCCGTTTCCATCACTAAGAAATATCCAACGAAAACAGCACTACTCTTAAGTGTTTTATAACAGGACCAACCGAAACAAAGAATCGTATAACACCTATCATAGTCTCAGTGTATATGACGTCATCCTATACTCAGAGGCGTACCTAGGGGAGCATAAACATAAACGCTCCCTCTGAGACCATTTTCCAAAATGTGGGGACTTTTTCACAATTTATTTCTTCCAATCGTTAGAAATTTATTTATTCCAATCGTTCGAACGACATAAGAAATAAGTTACATTGTCCTTAAACGGTAAACCTCTTTCAATCCTTTCGTAATTATACGTAGTGTATAATGTATTTACTAACTGTATTTGTATGTAATATAGGGCCTACATAACAACAAACGGGTACGCGGTAAGTAATTTTAATTTAATTTCATTCGATAGTCTGAACATTGAGTTATCCAAAGTGCCGAATTGACAGTTTAGTTTAGTTACTGTTTAACAGAAAAATTTACAACCGGAAGTTAATTTACTTTATTTATTTTGGCATCATCTCAGCGATCTCATTTGTCTGTCCTGAACTGAACAATAGGTTCCTCAACTGAACAATTATGTAAGGGCTAAAATCCCGAGAAAAACGGGATCGCGGGTTGAGAGGGGTCTCAATAAACACTGAAAACAGTTCACAACACTGAAATTAAATTAAAATAACTAAATTATCGTTTCGGACCTGGGACAAAAGCTGTGCACCGCTACGAGGGATCCAAGTGAGAACTCTTTCTTATACCAACGCCTATCGCTAAAGATACAGCGTTTCAACGCGGTAGCTTTTAGGGGCACTATCGCCAGCCAGGAAACAGATGATTAGGGCCATTCCGGGCACTTTTTTCTACATTACCTAATATTTAAGTCCATGAGGGATCCTGTATAGCCTACCTCGGGGCAAAAACAAACTAAAGAATTGTTTTTATTATTAAAATTAATAAATAATTTTTTGGTCACTGAAAAACAGTGCCGGAACGCCGTTCCGGCGCGTTCCTGCTAAAAAGCACTGATTATTCTAATTATTATTATTATTATTATTATTATTATTATTATTATTATTATTATTATTATTATTATTATTATTATTATTATTATTATTATTATTATTAGGCTATTATTATCATTATCATTATCATTATTATTTTTCCCCGAGGTAAATGTAATCCCTCAGAAGTCTAAAAAATTATGCTAGGAGCTGATATTGAATGTCTGAAAAATCAGGCCTCGTAATTATAATTATTATTATTATTATTATTATTTTTTTTTTACCCGAGGTATATAGGATCCCTCAGGTGTCAGATACTACTTATAGTAACTACTATAGATACTACTCAGATAATACTTAAAGTAGTGCCGCAAAACTCCTCACATAAAGTAGAGAATAATAAAATACCCCCGCATATATAGGCAGAAGAGTTTTGCGGCAATATATTATTATTATTATTATTATTATTATTATTATTATTATTATTATTGTTATTATTATTATTATTTAAATAATGGCCCTATTCACCTATTTCCCGGCCTGCAAAAGTGCTCCCATTATTAGGCCCCCCTATTATAATTATTATTATTATTATTATTATTATTATTATTATTATTATTATTATTGTTGTTGTTGTTATTATTATTATTATTATTATTATTATTATTATTATTATTATTATTACTACTACTACTACTACTACTACTACTACTACTACTACTACTACTACTACTACTACTACTACTACTACTACTAGGCCTACTATTATTATTATTATTATTATTATTATTATTATTATTATTAATTAGCCTCACAAGCACGGTACCTGGTGAAAGATAAGTTTTCAGTTGTTTGCAAAATGAAACGAGAGAAGGAGAATTGACCATCCCTTTTCTTCTCTTTCTCGCAGCGGTTCTTCATTGATCGGTTCTCTCGCCAGGTTCTCCTTTATGTGAGGTGTTCGCCCGGACAAGGATTGTCCCTTAAGAGGCTGGTAACCAATGTTTGAAATGTTTCTTCAATTGGAAACAGTTTGAAGCAGCGAAGGAAGACATATAGGCAACAGCGAAATGCCTATGATGAAAATTTATTTTAAATTAATGGTTATTATTATTACCTGTTGATGTAATGACTTAAACGAAGGTTCTGCTACATTAATCACTGCTATTGCCAGACGTGACTTCAAAATGTACATTTATATTGCCGCAAAACTCCCCCTGCCTTCCTCTTCTTCACCAGGACACCAAGATGGCTGACTATAGGCAGGGAAATTCGCGTGTATTTTCTATAGGCGCGTAGTTCGGCCTCCGTCGTCTATCAGTGGTCTTTGCATTGATCGACAAATGAACTGGCAACGTATTTTTATTCGATTGCAGGAGAACGACGTTTCAACACACAATTATCACCATCACAACAGTCAGAGTATTTTACTATTAAAATACCCCTGCTTATATAGGCAGAAGAGGCCTTGGGGGGGGAGGATGGCGGACATGTTTAGGAGGACACCTCAGGCGGACACTATCTCGGGCGGACACCTCAGGCGGACACTCTCTCAGGCGGACATGTCCGGGAGGTTACGCCAGAGAGCGCACTAGCTCAAGTAAACAGGGCCGGGCAGACACCTCACATCAAAGAGAAGCCGACGCGAGAGCAAAGGGAGGAGGGGAGGCGGACATGTCCGGGCGGACACCTCACATCAAAGAGAAGCCGACGCGAGAGCAAAGGGAGGAGGGGAGGCGGACATGTCCGGGCGGACACCTCACATCAAAGAGAAGCCGACGCGAGAGCAAAGGGAGGAGGGGAGGCGGACATGTCCGGGCGGACACCTCACATCAAAGAGAAGCCGACGCGACTGCAAAGGGAGGAAGGGAGGCGGACATGAACAGATTAAAAGTCTGTTATGGCTTCTACATTGAAATTCAAGGGCATCTTCAAGCCATCTGATGCGCTCTCATAAAAATGTTATGGCGGATTTACGAGGATTTTCTTGATGTTTTGTGAACTCGGGGTTTCTTGTTTCTGGCACAGGAACCGCCGTCTGAAGCATATTCTACAGCCTTCTTCCGGAAACCTCCAGCCACTTGTCGATGGTGTTTAGGCAGCTGCAGGGTTGACAGAGTGCGGTGCGTAGGTCGAATGGCCAGTTTTCCCGTGGGCACATCCGGATAAGTTCATCCTGGAGGCCCACTTGAGCAGGGCATTCCAGTAGGAAGTGGTGCACGGTTTCTGAAACGTCGCACTCGTCGCAGTTTCCGGATTCTCTGTTACTATTACGATACCGCTGCTTATATAGGCAGAAGAGGCCTGGGGGGAGGAAGGCGGACATGGCCGGGCGGACACCTCAGGCGGACACTCTCTCGGGCGGACACCTCAGACGGACACTCTCTCGGGCGGACCTGTCCGGGAGGACAGGTCAGAGAGTGCACTAGCTCAAGTAAACAGGACACCTCACATCAAAGAGAAACCGGCGCGACAGTAAAGGGAGGAGGGCAGGCGGCAGGCGAGAGCAAAGGGAGGAGTGAGGGAGGGCGGACAGGTCCGGGCGGACACTGCCGATCAATGAAGAACAGCTCTTACAAAAAGAAGAAAGGGAGGGAAGAAAGGAGGAGAAAAAGCAAACAGTCAACCGCCCGGCAACATCAAAGGCCCCGCGCTACACGAAATTATAATTTAGCCATAATATGCAACCGCGAATGTGGTTAAGTGTCTCACGCAATAGAAATCGCTGCCACATTATTGTCTGATTATTCAAGATTTACAATTCTAAGAGTGCGCATTTGCCGAAACCAGTGTGACCTTTCTTCATTGAAAATAAATATGCATAGCACACATATCGACAAAGTCACTTAGAACATAGTTGACTACTTCCTTAATAAATCGAACACGACTAGACGAGTGTGTTTGCTGTCGACTTCTATTCAAGCTAAAATTCTCCATATAATATATACTGTCCGGTCCAGTCAATGCGGATCCTGAGCCTATACTTCGTAAATCCGCCATAACATTTTTATAAGAGTGCATCAAATGGCTTGAAGATGCCCTTGAATTTCAATGTAGAAGCCATAACAGTCTTTCAATCTGTTCATTGTCGTCAATAAAACTATGTAATAAAACGTGTTCGTCATACTCAGCCGAATACACACTTCCTCTTTCTCTGCCTGTTTTGCGTGCACAATTAAATCAAGTGGTGAAACAGAGTTCTGGATAGTTGACCTTATAAAGATTAACAATATGCATTGCAAGCAGTCAGGCAGACTTCGGTGACTTGCGCACCGCAGATCGCTCAGTTTCCGTCAGCGGTCGAATTGCTCATATGCAGGTAATGCAACTCCAATTATCTTAAATCTAAAACCTAAACCTATCTGGTGAATTTGTAACCGATATTCGGTATTCGCTATTCAGATAGAACATAACATGCAGGAAACAGAAGGCATTTATTCGTTAATTTTTGGAACCAAAAACACATTTTCTGTTTTTTCTCTCTAAATTTATCGGCTTTTCCAGAGCTATGTACAATGGTAATATTGTTAAAAGAGACACCAAAAGCGTCTTACGTGACAGATCTCTTCTTATCTCAGGATCAGATTTTGAGGTACTACGTAATTGTGAGTAAAGGACTTGCCTAGGGTCCTCGCACAGTAACGGTCACAGAGCAGTCGTAATTGTAATCTAACTATTTCTAAAACGTTTACTAAAGTTAAGGGCAGGGTATCAGCTCATTCACCAGTGCTGGGTCATGCCAGAGGTGTTGTTCAGCGATGTAATGTACTTAAAGTAAATTGCCCAAATGTCTCAACGCCGCACCAAAGCCACGTCAGAGACACCAGTTAGACACCGCAGCTTCATCAAATCAAGTTCGCAATAGCCAGGTTGTGTGGTCATTGTCTGTACCAGGTCAGAATCCGGGAGGTCAAGCCGAGCAGAAAGCATGGTGCTACGGTGGAAATCGTTGATGGACGGTGCTCGTGGGATGGCTCTGGATTAGAGCTAGGAAAGAGTAGATTGAAGAGTTCACTTTTCAGTCGTCAGTGGAATGATGCAGGAGAGAGTGCAAGTGGAGGAGAGGTGAGATTGCCAGACGAGATAGGAGGATAAGCAACTGGCGGAGATCTTTTGGCAGTTCGTTCCAAAGAACTGCTGCAGCATAGACTAGGAAGTGGTTGCAGAATTTCAGAGAGGAGAAGACCGGAGAGGCTGAGGTAGAGAAAGACATGATGATGAAGGAGTAGAACTTTGTGGTTGAATGGTGAATATCTAGCGAACGTAAGATGGTTGAGGGGTTAGAAGCGCGTTGTTCTCATTGTGAGAGTCCATAACAATGCAATCAATTATGACAATTAACAAGTTGGGAATTGCTCTTTTGAGCTCTTCTTGTTATCTGGTTGAGTATTCTGCCGTGGAGAAAAGAATGGACAATGCTACTTAAGAAGATGAGAAGCACGAGCACTAACAGTTTGCGTTTCACAAGGGCTTGAACTTCCTTGAAGCCGTGGGTCATGCTAAGTCTGGGTAAACAAACGTTTTAATTACACATAGGGGAGATCTATTCGAACCGGGACACGGGTCGTCCGGAAGGCCTAGCTTGTAAGCCGGATGCATCTTGCTGGTGGTATGAGATACGCTGCTTATACATTTTGGTCTTGTTTTATTAACCTGAGGAAGTGGCCATGACTGAGAAAAACAGAAGCGACCTTTTTGCCGAGCCATGCCATTAAATGGCCGTCAGCTCAATAACAACGTGGCTGATTTGAGCTCTATTTATAGCTCCGCCTATAGGCATGAGAGTGCCACCTTTACCCTTGGATATCCAATGTCGAGCAGTTAGTTTACTACTTATACAGACTTAGTGTGCTACAGACCTTGTTGTTCCACCAGTTAGAACTTTCACAGTGCAGCAAACTTATATATATATATATATATATATATATATATATATATATATATATATATATATATATATATATATATATATATATATATATATATATATATATATTAGTGTGGTCCAAAAAACATTTTTGTTTAAAGGTCAAAGTTAGAACCCACCATTGGAGTCCATCTATTGAAAAACTAATATGCTGAAAATTTCAACCAATTTGAACCATATTTAGGGGTTGCACAAGTCAACCAAAGTATGTTATGCATACTTCAAATCCACACGATGTATTGATGGCAAACAAACATCGGTTACAAAAGCGTTACAATGTATAAATAGCATTTTGTGTTCGCAAACTGCAAGTTTTAAACCGAAAATAACGTCAGAAATGTTTCTATATGTCATCATTGAGTAGCAGTCGTTTCCATACTGCCAGCAATGTCTTCCTGTTCGGGTCAGGAAATTGATGGCGATGCGCATTAAAAACTAAAGGCAAATACTGTTTCATTTGTCAGGATTGAGTTTTAATCCTGGATTAGCTCTATACACCTCTCTCTGACTACTTCGTTGACTACTTCGAGTGTCATCACGACTTCGTGTGATTTAAGATAATCTTCATAATCATTCCAGCTTTTCATTGTAAACTGCATAAATGAATCCTTTGATGCCAGGATATGAAAAATTGTACTGTATTGGTGGTGATAAAAGAACTGAGTGACCGTTTGTTAACATCAACAGATGTCAGCTTGGGAAGTGGGTGCTTCGATCCATGCTGCTGACACAAATTGTCTACCATTCTTTCTTTCTGAGCAAACTCAATGATTGGATCGAAGAAAGCCAGCCCAACTGTGACCTCACTCATGTACCACAGATGTCTATGAAATGCTGTAGTGGAGGCCTGACGAATTTCTTGGTTTCTGTATTCACCAATTGTTGAAGAAAGCGAAGATCGTTTGCAGAAGCCGAGAGAGGACAGGGAGCTTGAAACCATGCCTGGACGTACACATTACAGATAAATAGAAGGAAATTGAAGATACCCCTTTCATCGACTGGCTTCAGTTTGAATTGAGATCAAAACATCCACATCTTGAATGAATATATTATTCTCGCCATCCAACGAGCCCGATGAAAAGTTCCAGGTGCTGTAAAGTGAATTCCTCGAATTGGTGCTCCACCAAGAAAAATGATTAGTACAAATTCAAGAAGCTCCTTATAGTCATCTCTTTGATGATTGGCCTCCAGCTTTGTTTCATAACTCAGTTAAATTACTTGCCTTTTGTAGATCCACTGCTGTCTCAAATCTACTTGAGTTCGACGCCAATGGTCACGTAAACGGCGATATATTAGAATATCTGGACCAGTGGAAGGAGCAATTTTCATGACACTGAATTCAGCAACGAATTGGTGCATGGTGACTACCTGCTAGATTAAGTTCCAACCAGGTCCATTATCTATCAGAGTGCATGCATGCGCAGTATTGCTCGCTGTGGTGTCAAAGCACATCCCCTTAATCTTCGTTCTCAGGTTCCAGTCATCAAGACATCGGATCACGGCACAATCCTGAGCTTCTCAAGTGCCTGAGTTAATCTTCGGGACACCAGGAAGTTCTATTCCAATACTAGACACAATAACAGGCAGCCAATCTACCTTCTCGCAGCCAGTGATGTCGGGCAACAGCTTACCGTCCCAATGCACAATCTGCTGAATTCATTTTTCATCGTACTGGCGAGCTCTTCTCGATATAATCTTCTGGCTTGGCAAATAGAACTGCGACTCAAAGGCAAGCCTGGAACATCATGGCCTAGAGGTTGAGCAGTAGTAGCCAATATAGATGTGGTGATTTCCTGTCAGTGACTTTAGTTCGATCCAATGCTACAGCTACCCAATAAATGGCAAAGGCTTGCTTAGCTGTTTATAACATAGTTGTTCTTTATTCATCCTCTTTGATAGACTACCACAACCTGAGTCACTGTTTTCCTCAGACGTGTCCTTATCACTGAGCTGCTCGACTTCAGATCTACTGTGCTTGTTAGAACTTCCATATCATTCTGTAATCTCTCATGCTGCTCTTCTGCAGCTTTCGCTTTAACAAGTTTCTTATCCATTTTAAGAATCAAGATTCTATCCTCTCCTGCCATATAGCCGGTTCGACCTTCTCTCAACTAAAGGAAAGCCCAGTTAATAAAAGTAAGCACTAATCACATATAAGTAGATAAACAGTAAGCGCGTGCAAGAAGAAATAAATATACAGAATTTTGCAGATGTGTGCCCATCGGATAGCAGGGTGCGTGAAACTTTCAGTCACTTGTGCAACCCCTAAATATTCTCAAATTTAGATGAAATTTCACCTGAATTATTTTTTTATATAATGGACTAAATTGGCACCTTCTAATATTAAGAAACTGAAACTTTATTTCTTCCCATGCAGTCGTGGACCACCCTAATATATATATATTAGGGTGATTCACGCCGCCATGGGAAAAAAATTTTTTTCTTATTGGCTGACATAGTAGATTATTTTGTTCCTTTGGTTGTTCTGAACAAAAGAGCAAAATTTTACTGTAATCTATCACTGTTTACTGGTTGCTCAACGACCATATATTCGAGATATGGTCCCCATGGAGAAAGCAATGTATTTGCCATTGATGAGACCCTCGAATGCAATGATCTAATTAAATTGGAATAAAATCTTGGGATGCATCGTTTCAGACAGCCAGATGCATATCATATGGTCAGATGGATGGCTAAGGTTAGTTATTGCTTCAAGAATTATCTTTTTATACATAAATTTCAAATGACAGCCTCTTGGAAAAGAAATATCATTGAATTCTGTTTATTTGCAAGTCATATATATGTGAGAGCATGGATGGCTTGTTCGGTGGCATCTGATGCACTAATTAATGACTTCCAATTGTACAAGCAGATCAGGCAGTATACATCGGTTAACACAGTTGTGTCTGAGGATGCCAAAAAATCCAATCATCTGTGGTATATAGGACCTGAACTGGTTCCTTTGGCTTTCTTTCTGACAAAGCATCATTGGACTTGATTGCAACATTATTGCTGACATGCGTCAACATGGCAAAGACTGAAAAGTCAGAGGCATTTAAATTGATCCTTGTGTGGATCTATGCAACGAAGAGCTGAATGAGCTTGTTAATCCATCTTCAGTCTGTACCATGAGTTCTCTTGGCTTTGATACAGACTTCATCATGTCTAATAATCCAGAAACTCAGCTCCAGCTCATCTGTGATATTTCAACAGATCGAATCTGTCATGGCTAATGTGTGATCAGTGATGCTGCTGAGTGCTCCATTGCTCTGATATCACATATCAATGACTCTGTAACCAAGAATTAAAATGAGATGCAAAAACTGATGCAGGTGGTTGATGATCACTGACGCCATGTGCCAGATTCGGGCAAATCTACTTGGAAAGGCTGCAGTTCGCGCCAACAACTGGAACACTGATTTAAGATTGACTAATAAACACTTCCTGGTTGATTGTTAGATTTTTTAGTTAACAGATGTTGTGAATATCTATTTTCTAATGGCTGCTTTGAGTTACAAATGAATCTACTATTCATGCTATTCAACTTTATTCTGTGTGCGATATAGTCATCATCATTAATATGTAACTTGAGAATACGATTGTATGGGAACTTTTGTGCTCACTGAGCAACCTCTAAAATGTATTTGATACTGAATTTTTTATACAGACTTTAATCTGAACCCAAAAGGAACAAAATAAACAACTATGCACATTAACTTTCAAAAAAATTTTTTTTTGAATCACCCTAATATATATATATATATATATATATATATATATATATATATATATATATATATATGATGTAGCGAAATTGGGGGGTAGACCGGCCTCCATCGCTAACCCCGATACAGTGAAAATTTAATTCAACTACTTCAAGGGAAAGGGGGTCTTGACGCCTTTGGGGTCTCCCTGGGGCATTGATGCCCAGCCGAAGGCTTGGCCGATGCGGCCTAGTTCCTTCGATGACTTTAAGGGGGACCTCGACGCTCTTTAGCTTGTCCCTGAGGCACTGATGCCTAGCCGAAGACTTGGCCGATGCGGCCTAGTGCTTTGACGGACTCAAGGAGGGGGGGGGTAGCGTCTGAGGCGCGCATTCCAGCAGGGACCTCTGGCCTTTTGCTTGTCCCTGAGGCACTGATGCCTCCACCGAAGACTTGGCCGATGCGGCCTAGTGCTTTGACGGACTCAAGGAGGGGGGGGGTAGCGTCTGAGGCGCGCATTCCAGCAGGGACCTCTGGCCTTTTGCTTGTCCCTGAGGCACTGATGCCTCCACCGAAGACTTGGCCGATGCGGCCTAGTGCTTCGACGGACTCAAGGAGGGGGGGTAGCGTCTGAGGCGCGCATTCCAGCAAAGACCCCTAGCCTTTTGCTTGTCCCTGAGGCACTGATCCCTAGCCGAAGACTTGGCCGATGCGGCCTAGTTCCTTCGATGACTTTAAGGGGGGACATCGACGCTCTTTAGCTTGTCCCTGAGGCACTGATGCCCAGCCGAAGGCTTGGCCGATGCGGCCTAGTTCCTTCGATGACTTTAAGGGGGACCTCGACGCTCTTTAGATTGTCCCTGAGGCACTGATGCCCAGCCGAAGGCTTGGCCGATGCGGCCTAGTTCCTTCGATGACTTTAAGGGGGAACCTCGACGCTCTTTAGCTTGTCCCTGAGGCACTGATGCCTAGCCGAAGACTTGGCCGATGCGGCCTAGTGCTTTGACGGACTCAAGGAGGGGGGGTAGCGTCTGAGGCGCGCATTCCAGCAGGGACCTCTGGCCTATTGCTTGTCCCTGAGGCACTGATGCCTCCACCGAAGACTTGGCCGATGCGGCCTAGTGCTTCGACGGACTCAAGGAGGGGGGGTAGCGTCTGAGGCGCGCATTCCAGCAGGGACCCCTAGCCTTTTGCTTGTCCCTGAGGCACTGATCCCTAGCCGAAGACTTGGCCGATGCGGCCTAGTTCCTTCGATGACTTTAAGGGGGAACCTCGACGCTCTTTAGCTTGTCCCTGAGGCACTGATGCCCAGCCGAAGGCTTGGCCGATGCGGCCTAGTTCCTTCGATGACTTTAAGGGGGGGCCCTCGACGCTCTTTAGATTGTCCCTGAGGCACTGATGCCCAGCCGAAGGCTTGGCCGATGCGGCCTAGTTCCTTCGATGACTTTAAGGGGGGACCTCGACGCTCTTTAGATTGCCCCTGAGGCACTGATGCCTCCACCGAAGACTTGGCCGATGCGGCCTAGTACTTGACGGACTCAAGGAGGGGGGGGTAGCGTCTGAGGCGCGCAATTCTAGCAGGGACCTCTAGCCTTTTGCTTGTCCCTGGGGCATTGATGCCCGCCGGGGACTTGGTCGATGCGACCTGGTGGCCTACGATGAACTCCCGGAGGGGGGGTTTTCGCGCGCTGGGGCCCCTCTGAAAAGTATAAAAGGCGACCGAATCGCACAGTCAGAAGTCAGTCGCCGACAGTCGCCGAGAGAGTCAGTCGAAAGAGAGTCGCCGGCAGCCATCCGAAGAAGTCAGTTGTAGTCGTCGTCAGTTCTCAGAAGAGAAGAGAGAGTCAGTGAGATAGTAGAGAGACCGAAATTGCGAGCGGCGACAGTTCGTATCCGACTGTGGGGCATCTTTGGAGTTATCGTGGATATAGAAGCAGGTGATTAGTCGTCGTTGAGATATTTCTTGCGGTATTTGATTGCGTATTACGAGTTGTAAAGCGATTGTTCTGTGGAATATATGGATATAATTTCTAGTCACGGCCAGTGTTTCTGTTTCAATTGGAAATATCGATTATTGCGTTGATTATCGTGGATATAATACAAGTCTTCAATCGTTATTCGGTCTTATGATTTGCTGTCGATCAGTTGCGGGTAACTCGTTAAGTCCTTCGACGACATCGGAGGCCTTATCTACGCACATACGTCCAGGGCCTTCTTAACCACTCGGCTGGCCTTGGGAGTATACGGTATAGAGATATACCCCGGCGAGAGAGGAGTAGCATTTCCGCCACACTAACTCAAGAAGTGAGGTCTGGGAGGTGCAGTTTCGCCACTCTGGTCCCAGAATTGAGATAGTGAAGGGCGCAGTTTCGCCACAATATATATATATATATATATATATATATTCGTTTATTGAAAAAAAACTGGATGGCACACCGCACCCAGGAACATTAACACGGGAATCATAGCGATAAATAATATGGATAGCTAAAGCAGTAATGTAATGTTAGTTGAATGATGTAAATTTTAGTAATTAGTAATATAATATTAATTAACATCCTAACATTTATCAACTTTGCTGTGTTTGGTCAAATTTTCTGAATAGGCTGCCCAGTACCTTATGATATAAACGCCTTGGTATTTCTTTACCTATATTCCTTGAGCATTACGTCTCAAACTAGAAATAACACAAGCAGATAGAACACGTTTTCGGAGGTGATTTTGATTGGATTCCATGTGCATTTAATTAACTTAAATAAACATAATTCTTAATTGCGGAAGCTTAAATTTCGCTGACAATCAGGGTGTGGCTGAGAGTCTGGTGAGTTTGCAGAAAATTAGTGCGAAACAGTGAAAAATACAAAGATCACAGGAAGAACAAGTTTATTGTTATCAGATGTCAAGCGAAGACAAAGAAGTCATCAGTTCTTATGTATATTCGTACTAGTTTTCTAAAAGAACATAATGAATTGGCTGAGACAAAGAAGTCATCGGATCTTATGTATATTCGTACTAGTTTTCTAAAAGAACACAATGAATTGGCTGAGACCAATATGATATCGTAAATACTTCATTGAGGATTATAGTTCAACTCTGCGCGATTTCCCTCGATTTTCAGTTAGTCTATAATTCGAAAATTTACACTCGATAAAAAAGTAGTCTAATGTCGACTTTACGAAAAAAATGGGACTAGTAGGCCTAATTAAAATTTGTTTAAATAGCACATACAATGTAGCTGAAGTCATTGTGACTAAATTTTAGAACTTGATTAACATAACATCATCCTCGTGCAGCATTTTTAAAGGCAATTGGCCTTTTGGAAATATTGCCTTTGAAATTTTATTTCCCCTAAAATCGGATTTCTTAGACGCCCTCAACATCTTTGTCGAGGCAACCAACAAGCATAAAGTTCTTGGATAAAAATGTCAGTGAAATGCGTTATATCACTGAAGTGACAGTGAAGTATCTCGGATCGCGTATAGGTGATGCACAGACTGTTTCTCATTTGCTGTTTGTTACATATCGATTATACTATTTATGTGGATCTTCTGATCTTTCGTTGAAGCGGATGCCGAGAATTAGCAGTAAATTTCTATTCCATTAGATCCTAGTGGAGCAAATGTCGGTTTTGTTGGTGGTGATGATGACGCAGATGATGATGAGTGGCACGGATGCTGATGATGACGATGACGTCAGAGTATGTATTTATCAGTATACCGCCTGCCTTACGGTCGATCTGTGTCTGTTTGTCTGAGTGTATGTATCTGTACAACTGTGACTGTGTGTGGCAGCTGTGGCTGTATGTGTCTGTATCTGTGTGTTAGAAATGAGTCACTTTCAGGAGAACATGGTAGCGGTCTCTGTAGCTATTTGCTCTGATGCAGCAGCGGAGCATAAGCTTCGTGGGTTTGACTGTGTCTCTAAATCTCCTACTCCTGACTCTGTCCATTCCGCGCAAAATCCGAATGCACGTAGCACTAGCATAAGCGCCAGCAACAATCATCAAGTATCTGCACCCATTCGTCCGACCTCCTCTTTAGGGACTAGCTCTGGGTTTCCCAGAGGCAGAATTCATTAAACCACCGCTGCCACCTAGCGAGTGAAAAGACCGCATTTATAACCTTTTCGGCAGTCTTCGGGAGTCGATCTTGGTACCTTCAGCTCTTCACGCCAGTGTATTATCCACTACTCTACGGGGCCCCCTTTCTATATTAAACAATTGTTATTCAAGCCTCGAAAATAAAAAAAATTGGAACCGTCCCCTTTTGTAGGCTAATGGTAGGCCTATGCCTTGGCCTATGGAAAACTTCGCATAGGCATCGGCTGTCCGTTTTTCAATATGATTTCGTCGTTGGTCGTAGTTTTACAAACTCTTCGAAGAGGAATAGAACTCTGAGCTGCATTGCTTAACCCTGAAATGCTCGGAAGGTGAACGTAAACCTTTAAGCGCAATATTCGACTCGATGTCATTCTTGTGTGTCAACTGTCAATCGTAGATAGGAAGGAGTTCGTTGTTCGTTTGTGTAACACATTCAGCGGAGAATTTCTCCAGACTCCATGCGGGTATGCACATATATCTGCACAACCATACATTAAAATGTACATGCATACGTACATACACATTCATACACTTAGTAATTTACATGGTGTAACACGATGACCGATTGATTTGAGCTTTCGCCTTGAAAACGAAGAGCGAGTTTGAGATTCACTGTGTAACGACTTTGAAAAAGTTCTTCGCACAAATCTGATCAAGGAATTGGTTTCGTACATGTAAAATGAGAAAATTTATGAACTTGCCGCATGGGTAATCAGTACGTTAAGATCGTGAATATTAACGCGTGTAATAGAAAAACGTCATCATGATGACGACGATTACAAACGATGATGATCATAATGATGCTATTTAGTATGTTCTCCTCTGGTTGTAGAAATGGAAGACAGTGTATCGGAATTCATCGTCGCTACATGTCGAATTATTCCAAAGACCAACACTGACGTTTTACATTCCATACATTTACAATCATCAACCTCCAATCAAGGACACAGAATTGCATGTGGCAGCACTGCTGAGTTCTATATTCAACCGCTGAATTCATGCATTGCCGATTATGATGAGTTGCAGTTGACGTCGCATTACCTGGTCTTTACCGATGAAAAACCAGTTTTGCCATACGATATGCGTTATATTACTGACGGAATGGGTTGCCTCTTGATTGAGCCATACCAGGACTACCCATCTTTTGTACGACTTCGACATTTTGGACATTTACAGTATAACTGGTCACGAAAAATCTTTGATATAACTAAGAGTTGTCGGAGTTATGGAAAACTGTTCCAAGAAACACTCAGATGTCAGCCTGGAGAGCCAGGATATAACTCCGAATTGACCAGAGTTGGTCCAGCATCAAAGTATGACTGTAAAAGTCGTGGTTCAACTGATAAAGTTGCTTCCATGTGGTGCCCACAGTGGCCAAAAGAAGCCAAAAATTGGCCTTTCAGAAGTAGAAATTACGGTTGGCCGACGACTGCCAACATTGGCGATATAGTACAGAATGGTTGTCATGTTGTATTTGCAAAACACCGTGCTTGTAGAAATGATGTACACCAGTGCAGGCTGTCATTTTCAGTTGCCGAAGTAATTTTACTTCGGAGTTGGACTTCAATTCAGCAGATTGTCTACCATATGCTCAGATTCTTTGCCAAAAGAGAACTAATCAAAAAAGATTGTCCAAAGGAAGAAGAGGTTCTGTGTTGTTACCATTTAAAGACGTTAATGCTGTGGTCTTGTGAAGGTATGTCTCCTGAATGGTGGAAGTCATCGTCTGTCATTGATATATGTTGTAATTTGTTACAAAAACTTGTAAAATGGATGAAAGAGACAACATGTCAAAACTATTTTATTCCTGAGGCAAATTTGTTTCATGAACACTTTAACAGGAAAATAGTAGATGAAACTGTAGAAAGATTGATATATTTTTGCAATTCCAACATCCTGTGCCGTTGGTTTGTGAAGCATTATATACGGCCAGTTCTTCCTCATACAGTCAATGAAAGATGCACTCATGACCTCTTATGTTGCGTCAGTAACAATCTATTGCACACCTGTGAAGCCATGAAAGCAGCTGAACCAAAATCTATCGACCTCTATGTTTCGTTAAAATTCTCATGTGATGTTGCAGAAGCACACAAGGAAGCAAAGGAAGGATTCCAATTTTGCAATAATAACATGTTTACTTTGAGAATTCGCTCGCGTTATTGTCCTATTCATCACTTAGCGCCACCAGCAGCGATCGAGTCCTGTTTTTGCTTTTATGCATCGATGCTGCGTTCATTGCACGCTGTCCATTTATTAGACTCTAAAGAAATGAACTGTGACAGTGAATGGTTTGTTGAAAAAATTAGAGAACTTTCGATTAAGCCAACATTTTTTAGATGCAAACACCACAACTTTCCAACTCCATGTGAAACTGGTATTAATAGAAGCCAATTGTATTTCATTAAAGCTCAAGATCTGATGGAAAATATGACTGGATCAACTAATGATCTAGAAATTCAACTTGTGTCTGAAATATCAAAGAGACTTCTGAGGAAAGCTTTGGAATGCGAGGATTCTAAAACAAGCAATATAGCCAGGGCGACTCTGGCCTACATGGCGGCTCTTTATTTTGCGGCATCTGAATATCAAATTGTTATAGACCTTTGCTCGAGAGTGATCATGAATGAAAAACCTCAGAAGGAGGTAACAGAAACATTAAATGCAGGTTGTTTGTTATACATTGAAGACATTACTAAGATAATTGGATTTTATCTGATTTTCAGACAGATTACATACAGGCCTGATTTGCAGTACAACAGTCGAAGGTTTCTTCTTGATCTGCGTATTACACCAGAAGTGTTTGCTCGCTATTTAACAATTGCGTCAAATGAGAGAACAACTAGAGCTTTTAGACGTGATAACATTTATCAAACTTCAACACTTCCGTTAGATGCAATATTGATGACCATGACAACAGTTACTCGGAAATGCTTCAAATCAGTACAGCATTCAGATGTTGTTTCACGCGTGTGTCAAAATTCTGATGCCATGAGTAAAGTTAAAGCGCCCAATGAAAGTTGCTTGCCAAATGAAGACAACATTAAAAAATTGCTCATGGAATATGCCTTAGAAAATATGACATCATTTTACAGTTCGATCTGTAAAGACTTTGACATTCACTGCACTACAGTTGACTGTTACCGTGCTGCATATCTTTACAAGAGTCGTAACTATTCTGAAGTTTTGCATTTATGTGAACGAATTATCGATGAGCCAGGTCTACAGAGCAATTTGAAGGAGCTTACATTTGCCAATGTAATGGTTTTGCCGCCGCTTGACTGTTATTTCGACACAGACGTCCAGTGTTTACTTGGACTTCACACAATGGTTTGCTATTCATCACATATGAATGAACATTTCTCCAAACTAGAAGTTACAACTGAGTCGAATTTTGAGCATTTTTTTGCTCGGATGATTTGCTCTGAAAAGGGTTTACTTTCAGTAGTTCTCGACTCTTCCATGAAATACCATTACTTTCTTGAAAGACATTTCCTGGCGAGATATTTGAAAGTAAGATACATGATCGACTGCAATTATTCACATCCAGAAGTTGAGTTAGAATTTAAGAAACTTAAAGCTTGTCTTCCATTTGAAAAGGTCATTCGTTGCTTTCTTAAACAGAAACTTCGACAAGTTGTTGTTGCAAGGTAGTAACTGTTCAGGCTAAATTATGTTCTAATGGCGAAAAATACAGATGATATTCGATTTGCAGAAGTACACAAATACTTTAACGTCATTGCTTAGCTTATGAAATCATGGCGTATTCTACTACAAATTTGGACGCTTATAATTATTAGTTTCAAATAATTTGTATCATACGATATGAGTCTGCCCACCCGTCCTTTTAAATGATCTGCACTGTAAATGCTTAATTTTTTCTATTTATACACGGACCTTTTGGATATCTACCCTGTAATCTAAGACGTTAAGTAAAAGGCTAAGTTTTCGTTTCGTAAGGAGTATTATGCAAGTTTGAAACGAACAATGTACATAATGCTCCATCTAGGTTGTCTTGAGATAGTTAACTCATATGACTGTTCAAATGGACTGCATGGGAAGGCTGATGTTTATTATAGACAGACAATGACCCGCTGAGTCTAAATCTTTACATCAAATGTAGCACGAATAATAAAAAGTACGGTTTTGCAGTTTAGAGTAAAATTCCAGTTGAGTATAACTAAAATTATAGTTGCACTGCTTTGATAAAGGATTGAGTTCAATGGTATTCAGTTGTCTATTAGACCCTGATGCAGAACTGCGTGGAAATATTGCAGTAAATATGTGTGTGCAATGTAAGCTTAAAGAACTGAGTCATTGTCTTTACGTTTGGCTCTATCATGGTCTTGTTGCGTATACAATATGTATATGTGAAAGAATAAAGAGCTACTCATCATCAGTTTGCAGCTTATTATTTGTTAATATTTTACTTTCATTTGTTATTATTTGACTGATTATACAATAGCCTTTGTCAGTAAGAAATATTCTGGAACATTATTTTGACAGCCTATGCAATTTTTGAACTCATCTTTTGCAAAGTACATATGATCCAGTAGTCCATTTGACCCCAACAAATTGTAAGAAAATGTTTTATGATGATTATTCGGGTGTATTAGGTCGGAAGATGAACGTACTAAAAGCTTACCGAAATCGGACCACGGTAAAAGGTCAAATTTTGGCGCCAAAAAAGATGGCCGCCAATGACCAATGAATGACTCAAATATACACAACGTGCTTAAATTGACTGAAGCAAATCATGTAACAATTTCCTAAAAGGTGTTTCAAGACTAATTTGACCCTGCTGAAAACAAAAACCGCGGTTACCAAGCTGGATTTTTAGCGGTTGCATTCGAAAACAAGATGGCGGACAAAATTGTGGCCAAATAACTTCGAATGGCTGTAAGTTTGGTCATGTATGTGATGTAAACATGATTTTAGAGTGTAAATTAACATTTTCGGGGTCAAGGAATGCAACGGAACTAAAGACGTATATGTAGCATTGCCAAAAAAGCAAAATGGTGGACAAAATGGTGGCCAAATATCTTCGAATGGCTGTAAGTAAAGTCATGTATGTGGTGGAAACATGATTATAGAGTCTAAATTAATATTTTCGGGGTCAAGGAACTAAAGACACATACGTAGCACTGAAAAAAAACAAAGTGGCAGAATTACCACCCAGAGGCGCTCTTAGCACATAGGCCCCGGGGAAAGAGAAATGTCTTTGGGGAACGCAAGACCGATAAGGGCCTGGTTGAGCAACATAAAAACACCCAATACGTCTTTGGTCACCAATCTTCGGCCCATTGGGACTGAGCACGCGCTCAGTGGTCCTCCTGCCTTTTCTGCTGAGGATTTTCTGCAGATCATGACTTGGAAGATTACTGATCTTTGAGCGGGGACTCTTGATGCCCCTCCTCCGCAATTCTCCCACACGGAGGACCCCTTTGAAGGAGTCCTTCAATAGTTGAAACGAAACTTCGTCAAATAATTGGATCGTCAAACAAAAATCATGCGAACTGGACCCTTTTCCACCATTTTGGTGAATATTTTGGACGATTTACCTCCACTTCTAGTTTATATATTTAACAGATCGCTTTATGAGGGTTACCTACCTGCTTCCCTAAAACGGGCTATTGTTTTCCCGACCTTGAAAAAGCAAAACCTTGACCAAAATGCCTGTCAAAATTACCGGCCCATCTTCCATCTTTCTTTCCTCCCAAAGACCCTTGAAAGACTTGTTTCACTCCAGCTATACTTTCCTACTTTGATCAAGCTGGGTTTTTGCCGGCCGCCCAATCTGGCTTCAGGGGCCACCATTCCACCGAAACTGCTCTCTTATCCCTTCTGTCAGATCTTTATGTAGCTATTGATCCCTCTCATCTCTCTCTCTCCTGGCGCTTTTTGATGTCTCATCCGACTTTGACATGGCTGACCATGAGATCCTCTTTCAGCGACTGGAACTGTATTTATGGCATGCATCGATTCGATTTTCAGATAAAGTTTCATTCGTTGAATATTTCGAATTAGAAGGTTAATAATTTAATATTGTAATATAACATTAAAAGTAGAGTATACTGGGACAAATCACCCAAATTACTGGGACAAATTCTAATACTACTGGGACATTTGTTACACTACTTATACAGTTAAAATATGCCCTGTAATAGACCCTGCCATATATATATATATATATATATATATATATATATATATATATATATATATATATATATATATATATATATATATATATATATATATATATATATATATATGCATATTTGGCAATTAAGCTCATGATGTGCGGCCAATAGCATTACGTGTATTCTGTAGTGTAAAGTGTCACAAAACTTTGATGCCATTAGGCTGACGTCAGCAGTTTTATAACAGAAGACATCGTGTAGTAGCAATAACATCCATGGTCGGTCTCTTCACAAGTTTTTTGTACGTAGCATCAATTGTAGATGTAAATGCATTGTATATACATATTCTATGGCGACCGTGTGGCCTCGACCCCGCCAATATTTCAATGAATTGATCGGGTGAGATCCTTTACCACCACTGCCCGTTTGAATGGGTGCCGCGCCCTTTGAGATCCCGTTGTATTGACTGTCCAAAGGGATGGCAGCCAATGAAAAGCACTCGATAAGTCGTTTACAGCATTAGTCGAACATGGAAAGGGTGACGCAAGTGTTTATCCAAAGAGACTGTGATGCTCTATCTTGAGTATGATCAGGTGCAGGTCTCAAATTTTAGTTCTAGGAGGGAATTGCTTATATCTTTGGCTCACAGCGCTTTTAAACGACGTAGTGGATTCTATCGGATATGGGATCATTTGGAATCATCTTTCTCTTACCTCTGCCGTTTGATTAAAACAGTTGCTACTGGCGCTTTCTGGCTCCAAATAGAGACTTCTGTTTCGCCGTAGTTACGTTGAGTAATGTCTGGTGGTAGACAAAACAAGAGAGCGCTAAATAAATTAGGCCTAAGTAATTGATTTTATTACGTTATATTAAACTACGTGGGAGGAGGTTGAGAGGGCTGCGGAGGACAGAGTGATGTGGTGGAGCTGTGTCTCCCGATGCGCTGTGAGCGCGTGGTAGACAAAATAAGAGAGCTCTAAATAAGGTCTAAGGTAATATTACATAACCTTAGACAAATACAATGAATGAACGTGGGCGAACGAAGAGAAACTGAAGCATAACATACAGATAGAGCATCATAGTTTTAACAGCAACTTCTATAGCACCTGTGTGTAAAATGCACAATACATCAACAGTTGGCGCACATTGTAAGCTATATGGCATAATATTAAGCAAGGAACGACGAAAGGCACGACATAAAGATGCAAATGATAACAAGTACTGTAAGGTCTATGTTTAGCACTTGGGGCTGGAAATAGCTTACAAGCGCGACTTAATCAATCGAATCTGCCAGAAAGAAGTATGATTTCACTGGCTTCTGGTTTTACAGATGTTGTTTAAAGATGTCCTTAAAAGCGAACCTGTATGTAAAACCGGTGAGTAGAGTCATAGCACCACTGTTCCGATTGCAATGGTTAATATACACTATAATAAATGATTTAGTAGAAATATTAGAATCTATGTTACTTGATTGCTCATCGTGCAAATAACTGTCTGTATCAGCTTAGTATTAGACTGTTAGAATTGTCTTAATTCAGCTTAGCTTTAGAGTAACTATTCAGAAATTCAGAGTTCATGATTCCGGTTACGATTTCTACTCATATATATCGTCAACCCAGACGTCCACATGAATTGGCTTCTTTTTCCGCAAAGGACTATAAATTAGAGCTTATAGTTTATAGAGCAACGTATTCTGGCCAACCACAATACTTAAACTAAATCCTTATACTCTTGACAAATTATTATTCAATCAGATCGCTTGATTCTCTGCCTCTGGTCATACTGAAACTAGACATGTTTTTGATGAACGACCGTTATCTTTTGCTGGTCCTAGATGTTGGAACTCTTTCCCTGTAACTGTTTATTCCGCTCAGTCGCTTATGTCATTTCGGTCTCAATTAATGACTTGCTATGTTCAGGTTGCATAATCCACCATAGGCCGTATCTGTGTTAACGGACTCTTCTTTCGTGGATATTACGGCCTGGTTTTGATGAGTCATCGGCTAATGCTCTGCGCATAAGACATCGGAACAATAAATGTTACCAAGCAACAAATAACAATTAAATAATAATTTATATGGCGCAGGTATCTAAGTAGCAAGGCATCAACCGATGTAGAGCCACATTTAACTAAGTCGTCTTCAGGTCAATATCCGGAATAAGGTGTTGAATTTTAAGGAAATATTTACGGCTGAAGAAACGGAAGAGAGCATCGCGTATCGAAAGTCTATTTGTAATACAACACAGGACAAAGGAAGCGTTTGAGTAACTCTTGCGCCATTTCAAATCCGTGAAATTTTATTCCATGTATTTGCATTCCTACATAATTTATGACGAGTGAAGAAATAGGGGCCTACGCGTAGTACAGATTTATAATTAAGGTGCAAATATCTTGAAACTAAATCTTCCATCTGGTTACGGGTTGCCTGAGAAATCGTCGTGTTTATACTTCTTAATGAGATAATTATTATTAGTCTTTCAAACGTTATAAAGCTGCGATGGAGAACCGTGTTCTGCAGTGCAGCGTAGAACTCCTCCGCTGAAGTTTGGAGGATAGCGATCAAGGAATAGTCACAGCAAGCAATCACGTTTATTGCATGGTTATTGCATGTATCTTTTTTACTCCCACTGACACATGTCTTTACTTCATGACATCTTTTACATTAATAGCATTCTAAAGTCGTCGGTCGAAGGAAGCATCGAATGATGTGCTCAAACGGATGAGAGCTTTTTAGTTTCTTAAATTGGAACATCACTTCTGAGTTTGAATAATTACAATCGATGAGGCATCTCACTTTCAAATATCTTGCCAGAAAATAAATGTCTTCTAAAGAAATAATGACATTTCAGAAAGTAAGGTTCGCCAAGAATTCTTGAAAGTGGACGCTTATCGAAGTAGGCCTAAGTTTGTTGGACTTCTGGGTTGACATTCCTGCGCGTTAACCATAAACTATTGCGCACCTCATTTTTTAATTTAAGTAATATAAAACTAATCTTTTGTCAGTATTTCTTTCAATGTATTGAGTTGTCTGTGTGCGATCAAATAACTCAAAGAAACATTAAAAAGCCAATGCAATGATTCTGTACTTCTTTGCAATTTGAATAACTGCTACTTCTCCCGTCGCTGCTTATTTTCACTTCCTGCTCATGGATTTGATGATGATAATAATGATGATTATGATGACGATGATGATGACGATGGTGATAGTGATGACGATGAAGATGATCCTATGATGATCACAGTGATCCTATGATAATGTCGATGACTATGATGGCGTTGACGACAAAACTGCTGCTGCTGCTGATGATGATGATGATGACGACGACGACGACAATTTTACTTATAGGCCTATTCCTACACAATTGGCCAAAATGTGAATCCAACCGTCGATTCTTGGTATATAAATATTGCCTTCTACATGCTTTTCGCCATTCCCTTGGTCTAGCAGCTTCTGTAGTTGTCAGTTGAATATTGTTCCTGAATCCAGCTCTGCACCTCTGTGCTAACATAACAGAACTTCCCTTCCCCTATGCACTGAGCCCATGGATTTGACGACCACTGTGCTACTCTTTCGCCTTTGTATACACTGACGTTGTAAACTGTCGGCGTTTGTCTCGCTATAATAAACATTACTAACTTATGTAGAGTATTGGAAACTCGTGCAAAGTAATTTTATATATCCTATACACTTTCTCACCCATAGCTGTCACCAAGCTTCAATCTTCTCAACCTGGCTATCTTGGTTTGTTAGTTTTGTATGTCCGGTTTAAAATGTAAATTTAAACGTTTTATATGGCGACCGTAGGCTATGGCCTCGACCCTGCTAATTTTCCGCTGAATTGATCAGGTGATATTCTTCATCACCGCTGCCCGTTTGAATGGGTGCCACGTCAGTTAGGGTTCCGTGTGTCGATTTCAAATCTCTTAAATAAGCCACCATCGATATTCGAACCGTCATCTTCACGCACAGACATGATGTACGCGTAGGCGTAATTTTCTGGGTTCTGGACTGAAGTAGTGAAGTATCCTACACTACTTTTCATAGCCACATTAAAGAATCTCCACTATGTTTAGCATGATCTTGGCACTTATGAACAGATGTTCAAGTTACATTCACAATGCTTTAACATACATGTAGGCCTACTGGTTTTAAAATCAGAACAAGAAGTGGCCAGAAGTCGCTGATGGCACGTGATTTATTGAACAAGCCCGGTTGGTACGTACTGTATATATTTCATTTACCTCTGAGAAGCATTTAACGATTACCTACATCTCGTTCCAATTACTTCACGGCCTCACACTTTTGTGTCTCTCCACTCACCTCGTCCTTAAAATTTAACAATCGGTAGGCCTACATGCTTCAAGCTATAGGTATTACAAATATTCGGAGTCAAATGCCACCTGAATTGCGTCAGATATTTAACCCATTCTAACAGCTCACCTGTTCTGCACCTCCTGCAATCTCTGCGTAGTTATTTTTAACCAGCTGCACAGGGTGACCTGGTTGTTCCTTCAGCCAGAACTTCGCTATGGTCGATCAGACTTTCTGAATAATATGTTGCCGTGCACCAAAGTCTTCTTTTACCTGTATTCCGTAAGCCTTACGTCTCAAACAATAACAACAGAAGGTGATTGGAAACATTTCGTAGATATTCTGATATTTCAGACGGACCATCCTGATGAATTTAAATTAAAGTAACTTTATTTGCGAAAGTTGTAACGGCGAATATTTTAGTATGACTTAGAGTCTGCTTGGAGTGCAGGAAATTCGAATGAAACATCGAAAACTATAAACATCACAGTGAGAATATATTTATTGTCTTGCGATATCAAGCGTAGACACAGAAGTCGTCACTTCTTGCATTCGTATGATTTTTTCTAAATTTAAAATATCGAGGGATGGCCAGTCTTCTACCATCTGCGAGTGATTGTTTTATGTCGTGGTTCGTATGCTGTGAACCTTGTCTTCTTCGTCGTTAGTCTAGCGTTTGGCGGCACCTGTTATATATATATATATATATATATATATATATATATATATATATATTAGGGTGCCACTCAATATAATGTAAAAAATAAAAGTTCAGCATATTCCAGGTCCCACTCCCTCGTTCTGTTCCCTTTATGATGCATAGTAACTGTGCTAAGTTTCATTGAGATATATTAATATTTACTGGTAGCTCAATGTGCTCACATTTTTTATATTATGCACGTTTGTCGCGATAAAATGTATTTTTTAATTCAAATTTTTCTTCACCTGAGTAAATGAATTCCTGAGTGAGTAACTGAGTATTATTGTAATTTTAATGTTCCCCAGTGACAGTGTTCTTGAAATTCACATTCTTTTCTGCTATATACTCATTACTGAGCTGCAGACTGAGAGAGAGATAACGGGAAACGTGGCTGCATGGGTCCAGTTGACATGGTGCTGGCTCGGAAAGAAGAAAGGCATCGAAAACGGCAATTGAACAATGAAAGATGCAGGGCAAAGGAGGCTGACCGGATGAAACAACTGTTGAGTTGAGCAGCAGCAGTGGGCATGAGCCTGAAATCAGTAGCGATCCTGATGAGGATTCCATTCCACCTCAGACTTCTGTTGCCTGCTTTAATGTCAAAGGATTTAGTTGATCGTCTTGCAGTTCTGGTATCTGGAGGTAGAACAATGAAGCTGCTGGGAGTGCCAAAATTGCCAGATGGAACTGGACAGGCAGAGGCGACGGCCATATCTAATCTTATTCAGGAATGGAATCTCGCTTATTGTATTAAGTTCATGTCATTTGATACAACAGCCAGTAACACAGGAGTTCATGCCGGCGCATGCGTACTTTTGGAAGAAAAGCATCACCGCTGAGTAGAATTTTTTGAAGAGGCGCTAAATAAATTATCAAAATGTAATGATATGAAATCATGGAACTAATGGTAGCCAAGGTGTTTGATACATTGATGGGACAATCTAGTGGACTAAACTTCAAGTTGTTCCAGAGATTTGGCGAGTTTTGGGGCTCGATTTACCGACCAGAGTACGAAAGTAGATTGAAGGTAGATTCCATCGCATCGGCTCAAAATCCAGTTTGGGATCACCTCATACAGTTCATTGGGCAGCAACTAACAGAGTTTCAGCCAGTGGATGATTACCTAGAGCTTCTGCAACTGTCATTTCTATTTCTTTGAGTAGAGTCCGAGTCACGCAGTGCGAGTGTACACATTCAGTCGCCCGGACCCTTCCACCGAGCTAGGTGGATAGCAAAACTGATGTACCGTTTGAAAAGTTTCCTTTTTCACTCCAAATTCCGACTGCCTGCATGTGGACTGTCAGCTCCCGGTCAATTCAGCATATTTGTCTATCTGAAAGACTGGTTTACAAGTGCATGTGCTTCGTCTGCTCCAAGGAATGCTCAGTTACTCTGTGAGTCAGACAGCTACAAGAAGACAAGCGATGCTGTTGTTAAAGCTGTTCTAACATCATTTTGCTGGTCACTTTTGGTATGTGAGTGAAATTCTGGTAGGTCTCGCCTTCATTGACTCAGAAGTTTCTGCTGAGATGAAGTCTGCCGTGGTTGCAGTGCTAGATGTCAAAACAACAGATCATCCTCGATGCACTGCCTTCACTACAACGCTACATCAGAAGCAGCTGTCTGACTTTGTGTCACAACACACCAAACAACTATTCACAGCATTGGATATACCACAACATTTCTTAGCCAACAACTCCGATACATGGGGCAGTGACAACGACTACATTGTTGCCCAACAGAGAGTGAGAAGTCTGAAAGTTGTCAATGATGCTTTGATTCAGAGTTTCAATGAGTCCTAACAAATCAGGAGGAACAGAAACAGTTCTTCTGTGAGTCGTAGAGAAACACCGACATGACTTTTCTAATCCAAACAAGTCCACATTTACTACAGCTAGTGCAGCAGGAACATCAGCATCCACAGAGACAAATGATTAACATTTCTGACATTTTCTGTCACTGTTTGTGTGAAACTGATAGTATTATATGTTGACTATTACACACAGTCACACACAATACACACTACAGTATTTGTAACTTTTGGAATTCTGCAGTAATTGGCAACAGCAATTGACCTCCTTTTGAGTATTTTTACAATATTCTGAGTCTTCTGACTTCTGGTGTTAAAATTGACATTATATGATAATATCGGAAAAATGCCACGCATTGTAAAATTTCATCGATGTTGAGCTACCAGTAAATATTATCAGAATGCATCCAAATTTTGTGAGCTTTACTTTTTTAACATTAGGAACACATTTGGAGGGTGGGACGATGAAAATTACAAATTTTATTTTTGAGTGGCACCCTAATATATATATATATATATATATATATATATATATATATATATATATATATATATATATATATATATATACAAAATTTATGCAGAGCAGGAAAGGTTGAAAAAAGCATTATATATATATATATATATATATATATGTGACGTTCGTCGCTCGAGATCAACTAACCCTTCATCAGACATGGTACCAATTTGTGTCGGTCTTACCCGAGACGCTGCTTCGTCGTCGGGCTGGGTTCGGCTCCAGCCAACTGACCTTCTGGAGTCGCCCGGGTCACTATCCTGTCTACTTCTGCTGTAGACGAGCGGTTCCCTGTCTCCGCTCTCAGTGCCCATTTCTCCAAGAGGAGGTCCCGAGGGTATCGCTTGTTTGCGAACAGTGTCGCTGTCAAGCTCCATCTCACTTTCGGACTCTGCCACTGCCGCGGTCGCCGGGTGGGCAACGTCCTCGTCCTCAGGATGGCCGTCCTTTAGAACAGGGTTCGCTCTCTTGCCGGCAGGAGTCCTCAGCTTCCTGTGAGATCTCTTAGTCAAAGACTTCCTCTTTTTCTCCACCTTAACCGAACCCTCACGTACCATTCTGCATCTCATGACTCTCGAGTTATCGTCAATAGGGGAAAACTCTGAACGTTCTCTTGTCCGAGAGGACAAGGTGTACATCTGACGAGTCGTCACGTCGTGCCGTCTCAAACACGCGAACATCTTGCGATAATATATGCACGTGTGATATTAACGCGGTGTACTGGTCTCACGACACTCTCTTCTGATAGGACAGGTTCTAGGTCTAAAACCTCCCTAACCGCACGCAGAACTGTGTTCCGACCGGCGCACGAGGTGGGCCCTACTTCGCACTCGGTCAGTTCTCGGAACTACGTGTTTCGATCACCAAGTTATTTGCTCTGAATAACGATTGGTTTGAATACAAGATTTTCCTGACTCTATCGTTTTCCTGGTCTTACCGCACTGTAATCAGTTGTCGGGCGGTCTTTTCCCGTACTGCGGTCTTTCGGTAACAGTGGTCTTTCCCAGTAACTATTTTTAGTTACCGGGCGATGGAGCCCCTCCAACGCTCCACCGGCGTGTCAGCCATCCAAGTGTCACAATCCAAATGTAACGCTGACCCCGTAAGGTTACCAGAATGTCCTGAATTTTGTTCCCAAGAATTTCCGAATTTTGGTTCCCTAACGAAGGTCACGCTTACTCCCACAGGTAACCGGACAAGCTCCGATCGCGGGGTTCTTCAAAACCCAAGAGGGAACTTCCTGCCTGTCGCCAAATTTACCCTTATTCGTTTTTGTACTAAACTGGTTTTTTCAGGTCTCCCGACGGTCACTTCACCGAGTGCCGAAGTCGCGTAAAACTCTCCCAGCCGAAGACGCCGAAGTCGCGTAAAACTCTCCCGGCCGAGTACGCCGAAAGCGCGTAGAACTTCCCCTGTGTCGAGTACGCCGAAATCGCGTAAAACTCGTCTCAGTGTATAAAACCAAACACTGTCGGATCTTGGAGTTCTTCGAACTCCAAGAGGGATTTCCTTGCCCGACGCCAAATTTACTCTTGGTTTCAAGGATTTCAGAATTCCAGAAAATGGCTACCTTAAGAAGGTCACCTTTACTCCCATGGGTTACCGGACAAGCTCCGATCGCGGAGTTCTTCAAAACCCAAGAGGGACTTTCCTGCCCGTCGCCAAATTCACCCTGGTTTTCGATCTCACACTGAATTGGTTTTCCTGTGTATCAACGGTATCCTTCCCCGAGTATTACTCAGCCGTAGATTTCCCGCAATCGCGATCTAGACCGCTTCGCGATCAACGGAGGGATCCAACCCGCCGGATCGGCGCTGTCGGCCCGTCTCCCAACAGTGAACTTCTTTAGCTGTACTCGGGATCGCCTGATTATATTATTCGGACGCCCCTTTCGTCCGTAAATATATTTGTACTAACCGGAAACTCGAACTCTGACTCTGTCGTAACCAAAATCACTCGCCTACCACACTGAGTGCAGTATATTTGAATCGGTAACTGAGTCGCTAACCAACAACGCTGTTTAACAGTATTGCTATGTATGAAGAGTCGAACCAACTCTTCACGTATAAAGCAGCGCACCGTGAGGCAGGCTCTATGCATCCCGAATTAACGCGTCTGCTCGCTATGCGCTGGCTTTACACCGTCGATCGGGCTTCCCTATCACGGTCGTTGCTGGACAGTCGCCTATTGAAATTAAATAAAAATTAAATGATCGATACTGGGCCTTCGCATGTAAAATTAAGAGAAACGATGCTGTTCCCTTCGCATGTAAACTTAAAGAAAACGATGCTATTCGCATAAAATAAATCCTCCCACTTACGCACTGTGACCTTGACCGCCACACTCTCCCCACCTTACTTAGATGCGGAGCATCTCTGCCAAAATCGGGGACCTTAATCAAACGTGACAGGAACATCCCCAACCCAGATCCACTTAGAGAGCAAGGAACCAAATGCACCTTTGGTTATAGGGCGGTATATCAGCAATCTCAGCACCCTGCACGTACGCCAAACACGATGAGAACCGTGATAGCGACAGCCTATTTAATGATGCTTTCGATCTCTCGGCACCCTGCACGTACGCCAAACACGATGAGAACCGTGATAGCGACAGCCTATTTAATGATGCTTTCGATCCGAACCACCACCCTACTGGCAACCTGTCGTTCCTGACAAATCGCCAACCTTAACAGGCCCTCTATCATGAACCTGGGCTCTACCGGACCCCAAGGGCCAGGAGAACTAAAGGAGAGAAAAGTCGCCCACTGTCTCCCGATCTGGTAACCATCGTCGATCAGTCACACCCGGTACCACTTCCAAATCGTGAAAGCAAAATAAAAGCGGACAACAGTAGTACAAGTTATCATATTTACGCACATGATCTAAGTCCTAACATATGCTTCTATCGCATGATGATCTATCCTAAGTAGCGCACTAAGGTAGCGCACTAAAGTATCACGAAACGGTAACCAAGGAAATCGCATTGCCCCGAATTTCCTTAACACTCGTTGTTACGAGCATTATACTGTCGAAAAGAAACTCTGTCATCACAAGGAAACGGAAACATGGTTCTCCAATAGTTCGCTTGTAGAACCAACGCAATGAAGCGTCCTAGTACTGGAATCTTTACTCGTTTCAGTACTAACCACTAATCCAATGTTTAACCGAAACATATCATCAAAAGGAAACTTAAACAGTCATTCACTGACAATCTGTAAAACCAACGCAATCAAGCGTTGGTGGTAGCACAGGTACTGTATGCTCCCAGATACCGCTCAAAAGAAATACTCTCATCAAAAGGGCAACTGAAACATGGATCTCGAATAGTCAATGAAACCAACGCAATTAAGCGTTTATCTAGTTGGTCCTAGATACACGTCTGCTTCAGAAGGTCACTAACAAGGACTTCTACAGTCGTAGTCATCCATCCAAGCGAGGTCTTCGTCTCGTCCGTCGTCCAGGTGGCAATTCTGGATCAGCGGTCTCGTCTGGATTCTCTGAAGGTTCCTCTGGTTCATGTTCTGCATGTAACCCTGTCTTGGAGGTTTCTCCCTTCGATAACGAGCACAGCGATCGCACCTTTGGCAGAACCGTCTAACATCGTCCTTCCAACTCGGCCAATACGCCCGACGTTGCAACTGAGTTAAACTCTTCCGAATCCCGAAATGTCCTCCGGCAAAGCTTGCGTGTGTTAACTGAAGCATCTCTTGCCGTAGAGATAAGGGCACAACTAACTGAGATCGCTCAGCTTTTCCTGTGTTACCCTGAATCCAGCCTCTGTGTAACACTCCTTGCAGGACTTCCAGCTGATTCCAGTTGCTCACCAACACTTTCACCTCTCCGTTAGCAGGTGATAGTTCTGCCTGTGTTGGATGATGCTTCGACTCCTTCCAATCAAGGACCGTACCAATATTGCAATCGCTCTGCTGTTCTCTTCGAAGAAACTCCTTTGTCCAACGGATTTCCTGGCCTGTATCTTCACTGGTAACCTCGGAGCGCGTTACTTCTCCGATCGGACGTGCCCACATCACGTCTTCATTCGTAACTCTCATGGTAACCACTTTAGGTTGTTCCTCACCCGGACCTCTAGACATCGCGTCTGCGTTACCGTGTTTTGCTCCCGGTCTGTGACATATCTCCATGTCAAACTCCTCTATCGTCTCTAACCAACGAGCCTGTTGGCCAATCGGTTCCGGTGTTCTGCGTAACCACTGAAGTGCGGAGTGGTCTGTTCTGAGTAGGAATTTACTACCCAGTAAGTACTGACGAAACTCTTTCAAGAAATACACCACAGCTAACAACTCTCGCCTGGTAACGTTATAGTTCCGTTCCGCCGTCGACAAGAGCCGACTCGCGTAACAAATCACTGTCTCTTCTCCTTCTTGTACTTGCGATAACACCGCTCCAATGGCGTATGCCGAGGCATCCGTATCTAGGATGTACTGGCCCTCGTCGTTCGGTAACCCAAGTATAGGTGCGGAAACCAACTTTCGTTTAAGCTCTTCGAAAGCTCCCTGACATTCGTCAGTCCAACGGAACGGTACATTTTTCCTGGTCAGAAAATGAAGTGGTTGAGCTACCACCGCGAAATCATGTATGAAACGTCGGTAATAGGAGCAAAGACCAACGAAGGATCTGACTTGCCTCAAGTTCCGAGGAGCAGACCATTCTTCTACGGCCTTGATCTTGCTCGGATCCGTCGCGACCCCTTCTTCACTCAAAACGTGACCAGAAACAATACTCTCTGTTGTAACAGGTAACATTTGGATGGTTTCAGCTTGAGATTATACTCTTGTAATCTCCTGAAAATCATCTCTAGACGTTGCATGTGCGTCTCTACGTCCCTCGAGAACACAATTATGTCATCCAAGTAAACCAGACAGATGTCATAGTTTAGCCCTGTCAAGACTAAGTTCATTAGTCGACAAAACGAGGCCGGACTATTGCACAATCCGAAAGGTAACACTTTGAATTGGAAGCTGCCCCTTCTCGTAACGAACCCGGTCTTGTGTTTGTCTCTTGGGTGCAAGGCCATCTGGTGATAACCTGCTCTCAAATCGAACGTACTGTACCATCTGGCGCCACCCAGGGTATCTAAACTCTCGCGGATAAGGGGTAACGGATGAGCATCTTTCCGTGTCTTCAGGTTCAGTTGCCTGTAATCGATACAGAAACGCATACTGCCATCCTTTTTCTTAACCATTACGACATTGGATGCCCATTCCGATATCGAAGGTTCAATGATTCCTTGTCTCAACATGTCTTCTGCCTGACGATCAACTTCCGGTAACATGGAAAGCGGTTGACGTCTCAAAGGTTGCCGAACTGGTTTCTCCTGTCCCGTATCGATCTCGTGTTGGATCACCGAAGTGAATCCGTTATCACTTTCGTTAAGGGAAAACGTTGCGCTGTACGCTAGCACAAGTTTTCGTAACCGGATTCGCTCTTCTTCCGAAATGTCTGCTGGCACTTCTTCCCATAGTCGTTTTAGGGTCTGTTCGGCAAGTGGGTTGAGCGTCTGCTCCGCCACACTGGCCGTTGTACTAATCTTCGATCCAAACCGGTCAATCGTACTTTGCTGCTTTCCTCGGCGTTCCTCCGGATAACCTGGGCCCATAGGCTTCTCCGGGTTTTCGCTTCGGTAAGGCTCATCATACGATTCCGTTCTGGCTCGATTAACTGTCACATCGACTACGTTCACTCGCTCCAGCGGACATTCAGTCCGTTTCTTGACTAGCGAATCTCTGTCTCCAACATTCAACATCCTGATCCACACTTCCGTGTCTCTTCCTGTCACCAACGTACGTCCGATTATCAAATCTTTTGATAATTCCATTGGAATGGTCGTCCAATCTTCGTTATCTTTTTGGAAATGCGGGTATACGACCCAAGCTGGAACGTCAACTTCGCTCCTTGGAGGAACTATTATGTCCTCTTGCACAATAACCCTCCGGCACATGGACTCGGTAACGACCTCTTTCAGAGGGATCTTCTCGCTCCCAAGGAAAACGCATCGACTTGCGAAGTCCCATCTTGCCTGATTGGCTTCCAGCCAAGATAACCCCAAGATCACTTCTGTCACTTGGTCTGTAACTAGACAGGGTACAGGGTACACCTGCTTTCCGATCCGAATCTTAAGGTTAGTTTCACCATCCACCTTAATCTGACTTCCATTAGCAGCTAGGAGTCGCTGTTCTGACGGTACTAGCACAGCGTCTAGCACGAAACGTCGTGGCACAAGTGACATTTCACTTCCAGAATCAAGTAGACAGTGTATACGTTTTCCTGCCAGTCTCGCAACCACGTAGGCCACCCTACTGCCTTTGACCAGTCGGTTTTGGGTTTCCTCTTGTATCGGTTCAGCCTTTGTAGGTTCACTGGTACCGGTTGCACCATTCGTCTCAGCGTTTCTCTGAGGACAAAATCGCTTCATGTGTCCTTTTCGTTTGCACAAGTAGCATTCGATATCCGGGTTACGCAACCGTGTGGGCGGATAAATCCGTCGCCACCCCACATTCGGTTCGGTTGTCCTCTGATCTCCCACAGCTAGATCAGAACTGTTCTCCCTTTCATGAGGTTTTCTCGGAACGATGCCCAAATTCTGATTTATTGTCACTCGATCAAGTTCTCTTGAAAGATTTTTAATCTTTCGCTCGAGATCTTCTAGACGACGAGACTGTTGCCCCTCAGTGCTCGAGTCTTTTCGGTCTTCCATGGTAACTTTAACTCTCGCGTGTCTCCGGTCTAAATCACCACCTTGTGTCGAAGATCGACCATAGGCATCCAACCTCACCGCATGTTTATACGCCGCTTCGAGGTTAACTGGTTCTCGCTCGCGCACCTTCTGCCCCAAATCTTGGTTTGCCAGTGCATCAATGAAAGCGTCACAAGCGACCGTCTCGACGATATCACTTGTTGGTCCTGGGTATGCCAAAGCCATTAGCCTTCGTACTTCCTGCACTACACTACTCAGCGTTTCTCCGTGAGCCTGCCGGTAAGTGCGAAGTTTCATCCGATATAGGCTAGTTTGGTCATCAGACCCGTACCGGGCCTTAAGCCGCTCAACAAGTTCTCGCCAAGACACGTCCCTCTGTGCACCCATGTCCCACAACAGCTGCGAAGCGGGACCCGTTAGGGCACACATTAACTGGTCTGCTTTTTCCTGATCACTCCACCGGTTGCACCGTGCACAAACTTCGAACTTTGCTAGAAAGGCTGCGATCGCTGACTTGCCATCGTACTTCTCTAGCTTGATTCGTATACCGCGATCCGATCGGTCTTCGCCTCTTGTCCGCGTAACAAGTGATCTTCCGACACTCTTCTTGGGATTTCCTCTCCGGTTGTCCTCATCGTTACTCCGGGAATCGTTTTCCTCGTCTGTCCTCACCACTGACCGGTGCCGACTCTGTCCCCTCAGAGTACCCAACGTCTTCCCTGTACGCCACTTAGAATACATCGTAGGCATCTCTCGGTCGTCTGACGTTGCACTGTCTTCATCAGAGATGTACTCAGCCTGTCTCTGACCTTTTCTACGAGGCTCACCACCTGCGTAGTCTTTGGACTCCGATCGTTTATATTTATTGCGAGAGCTCTGAGAGTTTCCGTTGACGAACGTAACTCTTCTGTCTTCTTCGCGAATATCTCTTTTTCCTGACTCTGGCGGTCTGTCAGATTCGTCGTACCTATGCCAATTACGACTTCTCGAATCTGGTTTGTGCCCTTTAGAGTACCGCTCGTGGGTCTCATCCCAGGCCAAATGATCTCTGTCTCTTCCCATGTTCGATTCTCTCTCGGTTTCTCTATCAAGTGCCTGTTTTAAACCACGTCTCTCGTACTCTGGTAGACGTTCCTTACCATACGTCTCCCTTTCAGTTTTCTCATAACTCTCGTGTCTTCCTCGTTGGCGGAGGTTTTTCCTGTCAAAGACTCCGGTTCTCATGGCCTCTTCTGGACCAACACTATCGGTGTCTGAATCCGAAGAACTCACTGACGAACGTAATTTCGCCTCAACCCTTCCTCTTGTCAACAGACGTTGTCGACTCGATTGCCTTGCCGTTTTTCCGTGTGACTCTCTCCCGCTGTCCTCGGGAAGATAGCGGCTACGTAACTTTTCCGAAGTTTCCGAAAGCGAAACTTCCTCGCGTGTCTCTGTGTTACCTCGGCTCCGTGCTGGCTCTTCGATCTGCAGCTTCCCTCGGCGATCCATCTGGTAACCTGGGCCCGTAGGTTTCCCCGATGTCTCGCGTCGGTAAGACTTCGCATGCTGAGCAGCAGGAACAGACAGTTCTTCAAGTTTCGAACTCATCATTGCCACACTCTGTCGCAGGTAAGACATCTCCGCTTGCCAATCTACCTCATCGGTCACAGGTCTTGGGCGACCTTCTTCCATGTTGGTAAACGGTACTCGATTACCTTCGTTTCGCTGATGCGCCACGATGTCACCACTCGTTTTCTGCACTACGGCGTCACCCCGCGGTTTCAGGCCTGTCTCAATGTCTCTTGGCCTATCACAAGCCTGTCTCAACTGTACAGGTTGCCTGCCCCGTACAATACTAGGTACTTGAACCTGCACAAGGTTCCCCGATCTATTGTCGAACGTTCTCTCATGTATTATACGCGGAACTCTATTGTCGTCGAGTGGTTTGGACCTGTCAAACCTACTCTCACCAACGGTCTCTCGCCAGTGTGTGAATGTCTCGTTATTCACATCGTTCCGTACTACCTCAGTAGTCTTTGGAACGGTTATCAACCATCCGTTATCCTCATGGAAACCTCTTTCACGCCCACCGCGGGTTCCAGCTTCCGTTTCAAATGCACTGGTTTCGTCAGGTGCACCCGTTTCATCAAGCAACCTTCGTTTGCTTTTCCGCTTACGTAACTTTGGACGCGCGCCTCCGTGCTCACTATGGGGCACTTCATCCGACTCGTCCTCGGTATCTTCCTGACCTTGCCTGGTTCTGTGACAAGAAAACGCTAGAACCCCACTTCTGGTACCAGTTTGTGACGTTCGTCGCTCGAGATCAACTAACCCTTCATCAGACATGGTACCAATTTGTGTCGGTCTTACCCGAGACGCTGCTTCGTCGTAGGGCTGGGTTCGGCTCCAGCCAACTGACCTTCTGGAGTCGCCCGGGTCACTATCCTGTCTACTTCTGCTGTAGACGAGCGGTTCCCTGTCTCCGCTCTCAGTGCCCATTTCTCCAAGAGGAGGTCCCGAGGGTATCGCTTGTTTGCGAACAGTGTCGCTGTCAAGCTCCATCTCACTTTCGGACTCTGCCACTGCCGCGGTCGCCGGGTGGGCAACGTCCTCGTCCTCAGGATGGCCGTCCTTTAGAACAGGGTTCGCTCTCTTGCCGGCAGGAGTCCTCAGCTTCCTGTGAGATCTCTTAGTCAAAGACTTCCTCTTTTTCTCCACCTTAACCGAACCCTCACGTACCATTCTGCATCTCATGACTCTCGAGTTATCGTCAATAGGGGAAAACTCTGAACGTTCTCTTGTCCGAGAGGACAAGGTGTACATCTGACGAGTCGTCACGTCGTGCCGTCTCAAACACGCGAACATCTTGCGATAATATATGCACGTGTGATATTAACGCGGTGTACTGGTCTCACGACACTCTCTTCTGATAGGACAGGTTCTAGGTCTAAAACCTCCCTAACCGCACGCAGAACTGTGTTCCGACCGGCGCACGAGGTGGGCCCTACTTCGCACTCGGTCAGTTCTCGGAACTACGTGTTTCGATCACCAAGTTATTTGCTCTGAATAACGATTGGTTTGAATACAAGATTTTCCTGACTCTATCGTTTTCCTGGTCTTACCGCACTGTAATCAGTTGTCGGGCGGTCTTTTCCCGTACTGCGGTCTTTCGGTAACAGTGGTCTTTCCCAGTAACTATTTTTAGTTACCGGGCGATGGAGCCCCTCCAACGCTCCACCGGCGTGTCAGCCATCCAAGTGTCACAATCCAAATGTAACGCTGACCCCGTAAGGTTACCAGAATGTCCTGAATTTTGTTCCCAAGAATTTCCGAATTTTGGTTCCCTAACGAAGGTCACGCTTACTCCCACAGGTAACCGGACAAGCTCCGATCGCGGGGTTCTTCAAAACCCAAGAGGGAACTTCCTGCCTGTCGCCAAATTTACCCTTATTCGTTTTTGTACTAAACTGGTTTTTTCAGGTATCCCGACGGTCACTTCACCGAGTGCCGAAGTCGCGTAAAACTCTCCCAGCCGAAGACGCCGAAGTCGCGTAAAACTCTCCCGGCCGAGTACGCCGAAAGCGCGTAGAACTTCCCCTGTGTCGAGTACGCCGAAATCGCGTAAAACTCGTCTCAGTGTATAAAACCAAACACTGTCGGATCTTGGAGTTCTTCGAACTCCAAGAGGGATTTCCTTGCCCGACGCCAAATTTACTCTTGGTTTCAAGGATTTCAGAATTCCAGAAAATGGCTACCTTAAGAAGGTCACCTTTACTCCCATGGGTTACCGGACAAGCTCCGATCGCGGAGTTCTTCAAAACCCAAGAGGGACTTTCCTGCCCGTCGCCAAATTCACCCTGGTTTTCGATCTCACACTGAATTGGTTTTCCTGTGTATCAACGGTATCCTTCCCCGAGTATTACTCAGCCGTAGATTTCCCGCAATCGCGATCTAGACCGCTTCGCGATCAACGGAGGGATCCAACCCGCCGGATCGGCGCTGTCGGCCCGTCTCCCAACAGTGAACTTCTTTAGCTGTACTCGGGATCGCCTGATTATATTATTCGGACGCCCCTTTCGTCCGTAAATATATTTGTACTAACCGGAAACTCGAACTCTGACTCTGTCGTAACCAAAATCACTCGCCTACCACACTGAGTGCAGTATATTTGAATCGGTAACTGAGTCGCTAACCAACAACGCTGTTTAACAGTATTGCTATGTATGAAGAGTCGAACCAACTCTTCACGTATAAAGCAGCGCACCGTGAGGCAGGCTCTATGCATCCCGAATTAACGCGTCTGCTCGCTATGCGCTGGCTTTACACCGTCGATCGGGCTTCCCTATCACGGTCGTTGCTGGACAGTCGCCTATTGAAATTAAATAAAAATTAAATGATCGATACTGGGCCTTCGCATGTAAAATTAAGAGAAACGATGCTGTTCCCTTCGCATGTAAACTTAAAGAAAACGATGCTATTCGCATAAAATAAATCCTCCCACTTACGCACTGTGACCTTGACCGCCACATATATATATATATATATATATATATATATATATATATATATATATATATATATATATATATATATATATATATATATATATATATATATATATATATATATATATATATATATATATATATATATGATATATGCGATACTAATGCAAAGCGAACTAAATATATAATGCAATATCTCACACTGAAATAGAGCTTGTTCTGAAAACCCAGTTGACAGTAATGATGATGATGAGATGTAACGATGACAATGATGGTGACGATGATCATCATGACGAGGACGGTGATGATGATGATGATGATGATGAGGATGACGATGATTATGATGATATGTCTGAATGATGAAATGTGTTTTTCATTTAGGATGATGGAATATGCGGATAAAGCCAAAGAAGAAATGGCATCACTGTACATCGCTAGCACATGCCAATTGCTGCCGAAATCGTTTCTTGTTGTTTCTGAAAAAATGCATGACTTACTCCTGTCCTCCGGTTCTGTGCCAAGAAGGTATTTGATTCTGTGTGGCAGCGCTGCGGAGTTCTATATCCGGCCACTGAATCCATGCATCAGCGACACTGATTACTTAATCTCCAAAGTTGATGAGCTGGCATTCAGTGACGACTTTCCAGTGTTGCCAATTGATGTGAGTGGCCTATCAGATACGATACAGTGCTACAAAATTGATTCATACGACAGGTATCCAGGATTTGTTCGATTACTAGTGTTAGGAGTAATGACCTATAACTGGATAAACAAAAAATACGAATTTAAGCATGTAGCTCTTCCAAACAAGACTCTAGATGCGGCTAGTTTTGCAAGTGAATATTTCCTTACTACACACGGTCCCCCGTTGCCGAACAGTGTTTGTGGTCCTGCAGTTAAATTTGAACCACACGCTGATGTTTATCTTGGAACGGATGCCGTTCAAAGTGTGTGGTGCCCTCAGTGGCCTAGAGAGGCCGAAGATTGGCCTAAACGACATAGAAATCACGGATGGCCGACGATTGATACAATCTCTGAAGTTGTGGAAAACGGTTGCCACGTTGTTTTTGTCCAGCATCGTTCTTGCAGAGACGACGATGAACAATGGAGATTGTCGTTCTCAATCGCGGAAGTGATTTTACTTCAGAGTTGGAATCAAACACAACAGATTGTCTATCATCTGCTGCGATTCTTCGCCAAGAGAGAATTGATACAAAAGGATTGTCCAAAGCAGGATGAAGTTCTCTGTACGTATCATTTAAAGACTCTGATGTTATGGACTTGTGAAGAGATGTCGCCTGAATGGTGGAATTCCTCTTCAGTTATCGCGATCTGCTGTGAGTTGCTACAAAAACTTTCAGAGTGGCTCAAACGAAAACACTGTCCAAACTATTTTTTTCCAGAAGCAAACTTATATCACGAACCATCGAGAAACACAATGATTGACAAAACTGAAAGGCTATTAAATCAATTCAGCAGTTCTGCCATTCTTTGTCAATGGTTCGTTGAAAATTACATATGGTCTTTCCTTCATAAAAATTTCAATTATGAAATCACAATACCAATTCTTATGTGTTCTATGCTGGCCCTCTTTGAATTTCGGAAGACGAGTGAATCTTATTCTTTGGATTTGTTGTTTTCCTCCAGATTCTCAAATTCTCATAAGGATTGTCGTAATCAAATTAAAAAGGCGCCCAGTGCTGGACTGCGCCTTAGTTTAAAATTACGCTGTTATACAACAGAACTTCATACTCAAAGATATATTATGACAACAACACAAAACTTTTTTTGTTTCACGTACTATGACAATCTACTGTTTATTTTACATGTTGCATATGGAATAGGCATGGGAGAGATTTCATGGAATAGCATGCTCTTTGTGGAATTGGTCAAAGCAATTTCTTCGGAACCTAAAATTATAAGGTCTAAGTATCATAACTTTCCGAAAATGTACACTGAACAAAGTAGTTGGTTTCAATTTCTGTGTGCTCAGGATCTCATGCAAAATTTAACTGGATCAAACAGCCGTTCAGAATTTCAACTGTTGTCTCTCATGTCAAAAGAGTTTCTTAGAAAAAGTCTGAGCACGATAGTAAAATCATGCTGCCCTACTTGCAAGTGCATTGCTACAGCAGCTCAGGCTTACCTGGCTGCTCTCCATTTTGCCACAGCAGAATACCAACAAGCAATGCGCTTCTGCCTGGCTGTCCTCGTGGATCAGCCCTCTCAAAATGAACCACTGAATGCAGGTTGTTTGTTGTTTGTTGACGATGTCGCAAGAATCGTTGGATTGTGTGTACTTCTCAAGAAGATTACTGACAATAATCTACAATACATCAGCAGGCGGATTTATCTTGATCTACGTCTTTCACCTGAGGTGTTTACTCATTATTTAGCTATGTTATCTGCCGAAAGAATATCCAGGCATTTCGATTTTAATCAAGATTCGCCTGACAGAGCATTTCCTATGGACGCATATTTGAAATATGTCGTTTTGATGAAGTCAGCTAGGCTTACTCATTTCAATGCTGTCAGACAGAGCGTTTATCGCAGAACAGATTCATCGATATATGCGGTGACTACAATTGCTCATCCTTTGATAGTTAAAGAAACGATAATTGATTTTCTAATTGAATATTCTTTAGAAAATATGACATCATTCAACAGTGTGATTTGCAATGACTTTGGCGTCCAGTGTAACACAATTGACTGCTATCGTGCTTTGTACCTTTACAAGAGTCGCCAATACAATGAAGTCTCGCGCTCATGTGGAAAAATTCTGCAGGAGCCTGATCAGCGGAGCGATTTGAAGGAGCTTGCATTGGCGAATGTTCTGTTGTCGCCACCGCTAGACTCCTATTTCGATGGAGACGTACAGTCTTTGCTCGGCTTTCACACACTCTTTTATTATTTATTCCCTCTGAATGAGGAAATGCGAAAATCTAAACCAACTACAAAGTCAACGTTTGCACACTGGTTTGCCTACACTGTAAACTCTAACAGGAATGGACTCTCAAAGTTTCTTCAATATCATTACTCCATTAAATGTCACTATTTCCTTGGAAAACATTTTCTTGCAAGGTATCTTATGCTCAGATGTTGTATAGACTCTGATCTTCCATCTACAAAAGCAACGGTGGAATTTACTGTCATGAAGTGTAACCTTCCGTTTGAAGTCGTCATTCGCAGATTTCTTCTGCAAAAGTTTCGCAATATTAAACAATAATTCACGAGTTTTCACCATGCCAATAAACAGTTGCTGATTTCTATTAAACTTTTGTCACTAAAAATAATTCATGAACTTTATTTTAGCAATGTCCAATCGTTTTCGTGTTGACTTAACTTTTGTGGTACGTGAGGATGAGGACTGAAACTTGTACGGATTTGTGGTGTGACCCGGCCTAGGAAGTAATTGTCATGTTGCGGAGACTTGGGTTGGAAACAGCTTGGCAGACAATGCTCGGCCGGAAATGAACGCCTTGGTTGAGTATTGGGAGGACACCTACGTCGGCCCACAACGACGGCACCGGAGAGCAGATCCTCGCTTCGCCATTTCTCTGTGGAACGTCCGCGAGCGAACAAATCTTGGGTTACCTCGGACGAATAACTCCGTCGAAGCATGTCATCGGACTTTCCAGCAGACTTTGGACTGCCACCATCCTTCTCATATAAACTGGTAGACCTGTTTCGGAAAGAGCAGGACAGTGTAGAGATCGCTATCGGCCGTTTCAATTCAGGGTTTAGACAGCCGGAAGCCTCCAAGGCGAAGTACGTTAAGTTAAACCGCCGGCTGCAAACTGTCAGTGAAACTTATGGCGCTACTGCAATTCTGGAATACCTTCGCGCTATAATAGCGCATAATCTTAGTATCTAGGCTCTTGCTTAAGACATCGACATTAACTTTCTTTTTAGATGGTCACAATTATTACCTAATACCTAGAAACTTTTGTTCGCGTTTCGTAGAAAAACATTTAACATTACATGCTTGTAGTCTGTTTTTTTTATAATAGTATCTTTTATTAGTATCTTCTTATAATGAATAAATCTTGTGGAATACATTTTCACTTTTTTCTGTCGGTTAAGACGGGGCTGTTTTGACGGGGCTGTTTTGACGGGGCTGTTTTGACGGGGCTGTTTTGACGGGGCTATTTTGACGGGGCTATTTTGACGGGGCTATTTTGACGGGGCTATTTTGACGGGTCACCATGTACTTCGCACCGACTACGTCAAGAAAATGACCTGTTATTACTCATACAACTTCATTCCAGCACGCAACATGAAATGACTCTCAAGGAAGGCGCTATTACTTTATTGTAAACACACTTATGTTAAGCATTATGTAGAATTTGTACTACATGTATCATGTATAAAAATTTCGTTGTTAAAAACTCTTGAACAATATACATGGCTCAGAGCAAGATAATATGCAGTTTTCACGATTGCCACGTCACAGTTCTGAAGATCATAAGAGTTTTAAAAGACTCCTCAGACGCCTAAGCTACTCAACAGATTAAACAGTATACACTCAAGACTAACGGGTCCACTGAGACCAGGTGTTCACAGCATATCTGCATGTATAGGCCTGTTGACATTCAGCCACAGGCCTATGAAGGTGTATAACCACTAGACACTAGGGTGGAGTGAAAATGGCAAAAAGAAATTTTTTTTAAGCAAACGTTTTCTAATAGCGATGGAAAGTTGCCAGCATGTGAGTGTAAATAGTGCTCAAAATATTGTTGATTTTGCTTTGCGTCTTCTGCCCTCCACCGGCGGTAAAATATTTAAGCTTACCATATCAAATTCTTTGAATAACGTCACTGTGGTGCATTATTTTTCTTTTTCTTCAACTGACTGTCTTCGAACGGTTACAATTCATGAAATACACGTTCAAATCAGTTGCGGAAATCGCCTCTGGTGTGTTACAGGATTATATAATTGTAACCAGGGGCGTAACTTTGGTCTAAAAAGTGGGGGGTGGTATCAATTTCTTACATACAGAAAGCAATGCGTTGACTGCGATCTCTGGGAAGGCAAAATAATAAAATATTGATTGGCATTGTTCATAAAGTGGGGGGTACGGTACCCCAGCCCAAAGAGTGGGGTGGGGTACGGTTGCCCCTCGTTTTCCCGACAAATTACGCCTATGATTGTAACGCCTAATGAATGCAGCGACATTACTGAAAGGACGAAAATTAGGAGAGAACGAAAGAAGTACCAAAGCGCTGTTCAAGCAGGATGCGCCAGCATACGACTGTGAGTGTTGAGGGGTTTCCAGAGAGTAATCCAAAAGAGGTCCGAGTCTGGTTTCGGGGGAGGGGGAGCAGATCAAGAGAGAAGGCAGAGCAGCTGTGAAGCGGGTGTTGTTTAGGGCGAGGAGAATTGGAAGGAGAATTGGTAGAGGATCAAATGAGTCAGGGTAGGAGTAGGCCCTTCTTGAAAAGGTGAGACTTCAGTTTGGAGTGGAAAGCCCGGAGATAGATAGAGGAACATGAGGAGAAGGATGGAGGACGGTTGGAATGATGATGGAGGAACCAAGAATCTGAGGAATTCAAGGGGAGAACGTTCCAGAGGCGTGGTGCTCTCTTGGATATGGCTGGGTTGGAGAACTTGAGATGAATAGTGACCGGAGATCGAGAAAGACTTAAATAGAAGGTGGATTGGGTGGAGCGGGTTGCCTGGATGGTGAATAGACCACGGAGGTACTTGGGCTGGATATACTGTAGGGAGTTATAGGTTAGCGATATGACTTTGAAGTGGATTCACTCTGGGATTTTTAGCCAATATAGTGATTTGAAAATGAGAGTGATATCATGATGTTTGGGCATTCTCGTGACAGCCCTGCATGGCTAGTGACTTTTGGATAAGTTGTAGACGCTTGATTTGGGTGGATTCAAGGTTGAGGAAGAGGGAATTGCTGTAATCAATGAACAATAGAGGTAACCGTGGCAGAGGCAGTTTTAAAGTCGATCTTGGACCGGATGCGACGAAGGTCACAAATGTGCCTGAAGCAGGAGCGCGAGAGGTTGGAGATGTGGTTAGAGAAGGAGATGTGTGGATCACAAGTAATGGACGGGGGGGGGTCCGATGTGAAAATTAAGAAGCGATGAGTTAGTCGATGGGTGTATACGGAAGGGTTAGAGCTTTTCTTGATATGATCAGGAGGGCCTAGGATTATGAATTCTGTTTTGGAAAGGTTAAGGCAGAGGAGATTGGATGACATCCATTGTGATATTAGGTTAATCACGTTGAAATATTGCATCGACGGTAGAGGGCAGAAGATGTCATTTGAAATTTAAAATATTTGGTGTGTTTCTTACTCTACCCAAGTTGCATCTTTTGCCCACTATTAGAATTCATTTATTTAAAAATCATTTTTTCACTCCACCCTACTAGACACCTGTCGGCTTCGGACTCATTTTAAAGATGCACTTAATAAATATCGCACGGGACAGCAAAGCCTGTGCATGAACGCATGTTTGTTGGCAGAGTTGCTGGGCGATATCTTTCATAATATGTAAGTATGGAAGCCTAAATTATCTTAGCAAGGAAGGAGTATTAAATAAAATCTCATATAATGTATTCGTCTGTTTTAGCGTTTTCTTCTGTATTTGGTGTACACTAGTATGCATGTATTATATACCTATAGTGTTAACTTAGCGATGGGTAGTGATAGCTAAACAAGCCATGAACATATATCCGCTTCGTGGTCATCTGTGTAAGTCGCCTGCAAACAGGAAGTATAGGTCGCAAGCAAGGATTGAGCAACTGATTCCCTATATCAAACAGATTCATGATGTTACAGACCAAACATGCAACCTATGCCACGATGTTCTCGTGTAACAATTGAATTGTCATTCTGTGATAAGGGCATCTCCAAACAGCGGCGACAGTTTGGTTCCATCAGAGTTCTCCCTCTAATATTTAACATTAGATCTAACTGCAATTGCTTGTGTTTCTCTAATTGGCGATTCGTAAGTTTTTAGTTCAGTTCAGTTGCGCGCAGTTCTCTTGCTACTTGCTCAGGGCTAACCCTAACCCTAGCCCTAAACCTAGCCCTAGCCCTAAACCTAACCCTAGCCCTAAACCTAACCCTAACCCTTTGTGAATGTTGTATCGTAAACACCAAATATATAAAGCGCCACTTAAAGCTTAAAGAAGGTCACCAATTTATTACGAACGCTGCGTCGTGTTAGAAGGGTTGTCCTGAGATACAAAGCGAAGAACCAATAAAGTCCAATGACCAGAAGAAGAAGGAGGCAGAGAAGCTGCTAAGTTACCGAGTCAGCAGATTGCGCTCTGCAAATTATGAATCATTCAGAGCACAAAGAAACGAAGCTGCGTCGTTGCTCTGCAAAAAACATTGACTGACGATTTTGAATTCGTCAACTACTTGTTTCCTGTCCTACCTCTGCCACAACATCGCCTTAGTGCAATCCACTGCATGCTGGGTCAAAGGCGTAAGATTGTGCGCCTCACCTGGGGCACGGTAGCCGATTGGTTAGAACGCTCAGCATGTAATGCGGAGAGTAATAGGTTTAAGTCTTCTCTGAGGCGGTCATGGTGGATAGGGATCTTGAGTAATTCCTTCACACACAGTTGCTCAACGCCGTTGATGTTCTGTTGTATGGTCGTGTGTGCAGTTCTGAACGTTGGAAGGAGGACACTATCAAATACGGCTGTTGTATTGTACTGTATTGTTCCTTCGTTCCACTATGGACATGGAAGCATTGCGTACTCCTAACATATTCACACCTTTCAAACTAATATTGCGGTGTTGCTTCTTTGAATTCCAAGTAGGTGAAGTTGACCTAACTGCGCGTTCGCTGTGTAGTAGGGTGGGGCAAATAGCGGTTGCCTCAACCAGACAATGATAAATAGATGCTCCCTCATCTACTGGTTAATTAAATAATTAATTTTCATATTTTGTATCATGTCTAGGGGTCCCAACTTTAAAAAATGTGTGACGTAATATATTTCATTAGAAATAAATAACAAATGCATTAATCTTATTACAATAGGGTCATAGAAACTCACTAATTGCTACTATAATATATTACACAATCACTTTAATACACAAATTGTATTGCATTGTATTGTATTTCAAAACTTATAAGTGCCTCTTCCAAGTGCCCACCAATCAGAGGCGCTCCCAGTGCGAAAGTCCTCGGGAATAAAGACAAGTTTAAAGACAACGAAAAGCTGTGGCAGGACCACCGGATAGTACAATAGCTTGGCCAATAGTAACAAAGGAACGAGACTGGGCCACCACCGTTCTCACTGGGGGAACAAATGAGTCAAGTCGATCAGAGGAGCGAAGAGGGCGAAGGCAGCTAACTGAAGTAGGAAGACGTAATGGGTCACAGAGGTATTTAGGAGCAAGTCCCAGGTAAGATCGCCAAATATGGATAAGTGCCTTTAGTTGGAACGAGACTGGACCATCACCGTTCTCACTGGTGGAACAAATAAGTCATATAAGTAGGCCCTACCTTTAGTTGGATGCGGGCAGTAAGAGGAATCCAGTGAAGATGTTCAAACATGAATGTGGAAATATGGGAGAATCGTGGGAGACGGGCGATTAGTCTGGCAGCTGCTTTCAGAACAGATTGTAGAGGGGAGAGATAGACTTTGGGGAGGCCAACAAAGCGGGAGTTTCAGTAATCAATGCGAGAGCAGATAAAGGCATAGACAATGGAGGTAAAGACTGGAGAGGAGACAGATCTTCTGATAGCCTTGAGACGTCGGAGATGGTAGTAGCACAAGCGGGTGAGATTAGATATATGGTCAGAAAAAGAAAGGGAGCTATCAAGAATTATGCCCAGGTTATGGACTGATGCAGAGAATGTATAAGAAGGAAAGCTTTGAGATAAAAGTCAACCTTGGCCAGTTGTTGACGAATGCCAAACCAAATCAATTGGGTCTTTGCTGGGTTTATAGAAACAGGTTTAAGGACAGCCATGCTTGAAGGTCATGAAAGAGAGCATCAGTGCGAGCAATAAAAAACAGCGGAGCATAGGGTGGCCCATGCACGTAGACCTGGGCGTCATCAGCATAGAGGCGGCCAGTGGTTAAATGTGTTACAAAGATGGAGGAAATATAAGCTGTATAAAGCAGGTAAAGGAGTGGGCCAAGCACTGATCCCTAGGGGACACCAAACTTGACAGTAACCCAGTGTGTTCTGGAGTCACCACAGATTATCTTTTGTGTGCGATCTGTAAGATAGAACCGGAACCAAAGAAGAGAAGAGCCCCTGAGACCACTTGAGGATCCGAGACGTTGCAGGAGGATCTCATGGTCAACCATGTCAAAGGCAGCAGAGATGTCAAATAGAGCAGGCACCTCGATCTGGGATCTGTCAAACGCAGTGTAGCTACCAGAGAGGAGAGATAAGAGGACAGTTTAAGCAGAGTTTCTGCAGTCTGAGGCCGAGTTCACGAACATGACTCACGCCACGGTGTAATCATTCAAATGAAGAAATCAAGATTGTACTTGCCAACTATAGAAACTAAAGCTGATTTCCTGAACTAAGTTAAAACACTTACACTGCAGAACTGTCCTAGATGCTTTTTCATTTATTTTATTAGTCATTGTTGTTTGTAGCTCTAACTTTGAGTTCTTAATTTGAAAGTCATAACCATTAAACCGGCAGATGTTAGACCAGCTCTCATTTTACAACATATTGCGTTTTCGGGCTGGTGTTTCAGACAAAGTTGCTAGAAAACGGTGATATATATCATAAATCCATTTTTGGTGCAATATCAACTTTAACATGGACCTTTGATTTATGTTTGTCCGGGAACTGAACTCGAGTTTTCATTACTTTTTGCCCCACCCTACTGTGTAGTGTCTCACAAACACTGTACCTGTTTTCAAGAAAACGCAAAGTAAAAGGAGAATGTCACGGAACCAAAGTTCAGCAAGAGCGAAAAGTGCACAAGGCCGGACTGAGACCGGTTTTGAGAAGGAGACCTAAACAGCGGATCATTGAAGCTGTTGACGGAAAAGCAGTCGGAATTGGAGGCACGGACGAGGATCCTTGCGAAGAAGAAGCTGATCGACATACACGGGAATCAGGCGGAAATGACTTCGACGAAGACGGAAGTCGCCCGCGCCCGGAAGCTCGTCATGGCGACCGGGAAGTACGTGACCCTTGACCTGAAGCCGACCTTGACGAGGCTTTCGGAGACGGCGGGAAAGTACGCTGTTCTTATGCAGAAGAAACTGAACGAGGAGTTCGATGAATGCGGTACGTAATTCAAAGTAGACTACCCCAATCGATGAATGCGGTACGTAATTCAAAGTAGACTACCCCCATCTGCAGAGAAAGACATCAACGCCGTCAATGAGGTCATTCAAGTACGTAAGGAAAGTAGGTCGTATAGGTATGGACAGAAATGAGGTCATTCAATTATGTAATGAAAGTAGGTCGTATAGGTACGAACGGAAATGAGGTCATTCAAGTACGTAAGGAAAGTAGGTCGTATAGGTACGGACGGAAATGAGGTTATTCAAGTACAATGGAAATGATGTCATACAAGTACTATGGAAATGAGGTCATACAAGTACGTACGTAAATTAGGTCATTCAATTACGTAAGAGAAGTAAGTAATAAGATCATTTGAGAGTCATTCAAGTAAAACTTACCTAAAAAATACGATCATCCTAGTACAAAGCATAAAATGAATTAATGAAAGAGTGAATGAATAATTAATTTAGTTAATTAATTAATTAGCGACCGAAAGATGGAACGAACGAGTGGCATTGTGAATGAATGAAAATAAATGAATGAATGAATGAATGAATTCATTTATTAGCGAATGAAAGTACGAATGCCCAATGTGGTTATATATGTCTATATATTTTAATTAATTCATTATTATTTATTTATTTACTTGATCTATCTATTGTGTCTTTAGGGGAGGGTGCGTAAAGAGAAAGAGGCGCAGAGACAGCGAGAGGAGGAGCTGAAGCGAATTGAGGAAGAGAAGAAGAGAAAGAAAGAGGAAGAGAAACGACTGAAGGAGGAGGAGACGAAGAGACAGAAGGAGGAAGAGGAACAGAGGAAGAGGGAGGAGGAAGAGCGCAAGAGACAAAGACAGGAGGAAGAGGAACAGAGGAGGATCGAGGAGGAAGAGAGGAAAATAATCGAAGAAGAGTTGGAGAGACAGAGAATGGAGGAGGAGGAAAGGAAGAGGCTTGAAGAGGAGGATAGGAGATGACAGGAGGAGGAATTGGAGAGGCAGAGGAAGCAGGAAGAGGAACGGGTAAGGAAGCTGGAGGAGGAGGCGCGAAGGGAGGAGGAGAAGAAAAAGAAACTGGAGGAGGAGAGGAAGAGAAGAGAGGAGGAGGAGAAGCGAAAGCAGGATGAGGAGGAGAGAAAGAGAAGAGCAGTTCGTCCTCCAGAGGAGAGAGGAGGAGGAGAAGCGAAAGCAGGATGAGGAGGAGGGAAAGTGAAGAGCAGATCCACGCAACTGGGCAAATGTTCTTGTGTAAGTGAGACATAAGTCAACGCTTTCTCTTCAGTAAAGGCTTTTGTTTAAAATTGGGGCTAATTGTTTATAAAAACACTAAATGCTAACCATCCACAGTCCTGATTCCCTTGGTTTTGGTGCGCTATTGCCTGATGCATTGTCCATTAGACAAGATAGAAGTTACTAAGTAGGAAACTGACACATAAGCAATTTATTATAACGAGGAACGATCTGTAATGTAATTCAAAGTAATTCAATTACTGTAATAGCTGTCATTTTACAACATTTTACACATAATCTAATATAATATCCGATCAGCTGAGGTCAGTTTAGAGCAGTTAAGGTCACTTGAGGTCAAGTGATGTTGCAATTTAGTCCTTGAATATATTTTAATCCAACTGGAATTGTAGTTCGAAATTGCTTTAAAATCCACGCAACTGTTATAACTCCTTGCTTATTATTGGGCACATTATTTAGCCGAATAATGTGCCCAATAATAACAAGTGCTCTTGGCTTACAAAGCGGACAGTACGAGTTAGAACCTCCTCTGGTACGGTTAGTGTTTAGTGACCTTGAGCAAGTCCTTCACTTACAATTGGTCAGAGCCATCTACAGATGCAGGCCATTAGATAGTGGTGCTTAATGATGATGATGACGACGACGACGATCATGATGATGATGATAATGTAGAAAATACTCTGTACACTTTGCCTAAAGCTACGACGTCGAGGCTGACAGAGACTCCCTTGGTCACGGGATCGCATGCGTCATCAGAGTACCGGACGACGTCACTCTGAACAAGCATAACCTGACATGCACTGTGCTCGAGATGTCAGTCAAACGCTACCTGTTGGAAGAGAACGAGGAATTGGTCAGCAACGCAGTCGATATCAGACCATCCGATCAAAGTACAGACTTACAGTTTCCGGTCAGTTTTTTCGTTTCTTTCTAGCATAATGTGCAGTGACGAAGCACAGCGTTTCTCGTGTTTTGCGGAACGCTAGGGTTCGCGTGTGGAAGACAAATATTCCGTGTGGAAATTGAATCAAGCTGTTTTTTTAAATGTTGTTTCATCGTAAATCAGAATAACTCCGAGGTGAAGATAAGGGTTCCGTGGAAAAATTTCATATACAATAATTTCTTATATAAATTTGTATCGATTAAAACTGATAAAAATCGATCATAACAAAGATGATTACCGTCGCCCTCCTCCTGTTGCCAGGCTTATTGGGACTGTAAGTAATTTATTTTATTTGCCACCAAATGAAACAAACACAGTAATAATACATATACAGTTGCAGTGGCAGGCTACCGGAGAAGTCTTGTAGGACTCATCTCGCCGGTCGCCCAAATAATACAAATCATTATAACCCAAAAACACCCAACATATAAACAACTGGGACTGGTTCCACCCGAACACTATAGTGGACTAGTTACGTCCTTATAACACTCCGAACTGATTTGATTTAATAGTTTAACGACATCTTGACGTTAACGTGTATAGATAGGAAATTATGTTGAAGATGCGCTGGAGCACCGTTGTATAATAATAATTATATTCGACACCTTTTAAGCCATATCGACCGGAGCTATTATTTCAAAAATAAATAGCTCCGCTTGATATCGTTTAAAGGTGTCGAATAAAAATTAATATTTGCCGAAAAATCTATGGATCGATGTTATGGATGTTACTAAACAACGGTTGAGAGCTGTTTAGAAACTGTTTTCCTATCGATGTCAACGACCTTTGATGTCAAAGGATATTGTTAAGCCCCATTAAAATCCATCCAGTCATAGGGATAACTCTGCCATAGCCTTCTGCGTATGGTGCCAGTCCGAAGATTAGATTAAGGAGGATGTGACGACAATCACTTTTGTTATGACAGAAACTAACTATGAATGAATAAATAATTTGGCTTCTATGGTCTGAATGTGCTGTGGATGGCAATTCCCTTCAGCTCTGCCTCAAAAACTCGTGAGACGGTCATCAAAATACAGGATCTTCGATCGGCGTCAACACATGCTGCAACTACCGAAAAGGCTGAATGGATAGACGCCCCTACACGAGACACAGCCATCGCTAAGGGAAAGGTCTCCGTCGGATTAATCGTAGTTGTAATCTAAATCGTGATCCTGATCATTATGATGAGGATAACGATAATAACCATGCCAGTCAGCCACCTCCACTGCTCCCACGCCACCACCACCACCGCCATCAACATCATCATCATCATCATCATCATCATCATCATCATCATCATCATCATCATCATCACCAGCATCATCATCACATCAGCATTCTATAATCATCATATAATTATAGCATAGTCACTATCAGATAACATCATAATATGATTATCGTCATATGATAATCGCCATATAATAATCATCATATAATGGTCATCAAACTAGTCATCATCTTATTACCATCATCATATAATCATCAACAGACCGTCATCGAAAGGTAATCATTAGATTCATCATCGTAATTATCACGTCACCATCATCTTTATTATCATCTTTATCATTATAATCATTATCATCACCATCTTTATCGTCTACTCCTCTTCCTCCTCCTCCTCCTACTCATAATCCACACCGATACAAAATTCCAAAAACACTTCGACCATCCGCCTTTCCTTCCTGCCCCTTCAACCTCCACAAAGAAACCAATAGCCATTAATATGCGCAGGTGAAAGAGCATACACGATTCGTTGAGACTGAGTTGCGCCACTGTCGTCCGAGGGGATAAACGTCGTAGTCATAGCAAAGCCAAAGACTGACAGACAGACAATCAACAGCAAAGGAGGTCAACTGAGATCCACCGTCGACCAACGCATTGCTGTCACTGTTCCAAAGAACGCATTCAAGACTCCAACGTCAATGGCCATCCAGGTCTCTACTCGCTTTATATCCACATGAATCTAGAAATATTTAGAGTGCGCCTCTGGGTGTGAAAGCTCGACTTGTGAAAGCACATTAGGCCGTAAGATTGAAAAGCATAAAAGTGTGGCGGTCAAGGTCACAGTGCGTATGTGGGAGGATTTATTTTATGCGAATAGCATCGTTTTTTTTTAAGTTTACATGCGAAGGGAACAGCATCGTTTCTCTTAATTTTACATGCGAAGGCCCAGCATCGATCATTTAATTTTTATTTAATTTCAATAGGCGACTGTCCAGCAACGACCGTGATAGGGAAGATCGATTATATATTTTAAGCCAAAGTATAGGTGATCCGGTTGACTATACCCTGCCTCACGGTGTGCTGCTTTATACGTGAAGAGTTGGTTCGACTCTTCATACATAGCAATACTGTTAAACAGCGTTGTTGGTTAGCGATTCAGTTACCGATTCAAATATACTGCACTCGGTGTGGTAGGCGAGTGATTTTGGTTACGACAGAGTCAGAGTTCGAGTTTCCGGTTAGTACAAATATATTTACGGACGAAAGGGGCGTCCGAATAATATAATCAGGCGATCCCGAGTACAGCTAAAGAAGTTCACTGTTGGGAGACGGGCCGACAGCGCCGATCCGGCGGGTTGGATCCCTCAGTTGATCGCGAAGCGGTCTAGACCCCGATTGTGGGAAATCTACGGCTGAGTAATACTCGGGGAAGGATACCGTTGATACACAGGAAAACCAATTCAGTGTGAGATCAAAAACCAGGGTGAATTTGGCGTCGGGCAAGGAAATCCCTCTTGGAGTTCGAAGAACTCCAAGATCCGACAGTGTTTGGTTTTATCCACTGAGAAGAGTTTTACGCGATTTCGGCGTACTCGACACAGGGGAAGTTCTACGCGCTTTCGGCGTACTCGGCCGGGAGAGTTTTACGCGGCTTCGGCGTCTTCGGCCGGGAGAGTTTTACGCGGCTTCGGCGTCTTCGGCCGGGAGAGTTTTACGCGACTTCGGCACTCGGTGAAGTGACCGTCGGGATACCTGAAAAAACCAATTTAGTACAAAAACGATAATAAGGGTAAATTTGGCGACAGGCAGGAAATTCCTTCTTGGGTTTTGAAGAACTCCGCGATCGGAGCTTGTCCGGTAACCCATGGGAGTAAGTGTGACCTTCTTAAGGTAGCCAAATTTCGGAAATTCTGATAATACTCGAAACCGAGTTGGGACCATCCACTGGTTAACTGAGAGGCAAGCGAAGCTTGTCCGGTTACCTGTGGGAGTAAGTGTGACCTTCGTTAGGGAACCAAAATTCGGAATTCGTGGGAATAAAATTCAGGACATTCTGGTAACCTTACGGGGTCAGCGTTACATTTGGATTGTGACACTTGGATGGCTGACACGCCGGTGGAGCGTTGGAGGGGCTCCATCGCCCGGTAACTAAAAATAGTTACTGGGAAAGACCACTGTTACCGAAAGACCGCAGTACGGAAAAAAGACCGCCCGACAACTGATTACAGTGCGGTAAGACCAGGAAAAACGATAGAGTCAGGAAAATCTTGTATTCAAACCAATCGTTATTCAGAGCAAATAACTTGGTGATCGAAACACGTAGTTCCGAGAACTGACCGAAGGCGAAGTAGGGTCCACCCCGTGCGCCGGTCGGAACACAGTTCTGCGTGCGGTTAGGGAGGTTTTAGACCTAGAACCTGTCCTATCAGAAGAGAGTGTCGTGAGACCAGTACACCGCGTTAATATCACACGTGCATATATTATCGCAAGATGTTCGCGTGTTTGAGACGGCACGACGTGACGACTCGTCAGATGTACACCTTGTCCTCTCGGACAGGAGAACGTTCAGAGTTTTCCCCTATTGACGATAACTCGAGAGTCATGAGATGCAGAATGGTACGTGAGGGTTCGGTTAAGGTGGAGAAAAAGAGGAAGTCTTTGACTAATAGATCTCACAGGAAGCTGAGGACTCCTGCCGGCAAGAGAGCGAACCCTGTTCCAAAGGACGGCCATCCTGAGGACGAGGACGTTGCCCACCCGGCGACCGCGGCAGTGGCAGAGTCCGAAAGTGAGATGGAGCTTGACAGCGACACTGTTCGCAAACAAGTGATACCCTCGGAACCTCCTCTTGGAGAAATGGGCACTGAGAGCGGAGACAGGGAACCGCTCGTCTACATCAGAAGTAGACAGGATAGTGACCCGGGTGACTCCAGAAGGTCAGTTGGCTGGAGCCGAACCCGGCCCGACGACGAAGCAGCGTCTCGGGTAAGACCGACACAAATTGGTACCATGTCTGACGAAGGGTTAGTTGATCTCGAGCGACGAACGTCACAAACTGGTACCAGAAGTGGGGTTCTAGCGTTTTCTTGTCACAGAACCAGGCAAGGTCAGGAAGATGCCGAGGACGAGTCGGATGAAATGCCCCATAGTGAGCACGGAGGCGCGCGTCCAAAGTTACGTAAACGGAAAAGCAAACGAAGGTTGCTTGATGAAACGGGTGCACCTGACGAAACCAGTGCATTGGAAACGGAAGCTGGAACCCGCAGTGGGCGTGAAAGAGGTTTCCATGAGGATAACGGATGGTTGATAACCGTTCCAAAGACTACTGGGGTAGTACGGAACGATGTGAATAACGAGACATTCACACACTGGCGAGAGACCGTTGGTGAGAGTAGGTTTGACAGGTCCAAACCACTCGACGACAATAGAGTTCCGCGTATAATACATGAGAGAACGTTCGACAATAGATCGGGGAACCTTGTGCAGGTTCAAGTACCTAGTATTGTACGGGGCAGGCAACCTGTACAGTTGAGACAGGCTTGTGATAGGCCAAGAGACATTGAGACAGGCCTGAAACCGCGGGGTGACGCCGTAGCGCAGAAAACGAGTGGTGACATCGTGGCGCATCAGCGAAACGAAGGTAATCGAATGCCGTTTACCAACATGGAAGAAGGTCGCCCAAGACCTGTGACCGATGAGGTAGATTGGCAAGCGGAGATGTCTTACCTGCGACAGAGTGTGGCAATGATGAGTTCGAAACTTGAAGAACTGTCTGTTCCTGCTGCTCAGCATGCGAAGTCTTACCGACGCGAGACATCGGGGAAGCCTACGGGCCCAGGTTACCAGATGGATCGCCGAGGGAAGCTGCAGATCGAAGAGCCGGCACGGAGCCGAGGTAACACAGGGACACACGAGGAAGTTTCGCTTTCGGAAACTTCGGAAAAGTTACGTAGCCGCTATCTTCCCGAGGACAGCGGGAGAGAGTCACACGGAAAAACGGCAAGGCAATCGAGTCGACAACGTCTGTTGACAAGAGGAAGAGTTGAGGCGAAATTACGTTCGTCAGTGAGTTCTTCGGATTCAGACACCGATAGTGTTGGTCCAGAAGAGGCCATGAGAACCGGAGTCTTTGACAGGAAAAACCTCCGCCAACGAGGAAGACACGAGAGTTATGAGAAAACTGAAAGGGAGACGTATGGTAAGGAACGTCTACCAGAGTACGAGAGACGCGGTTTAAAACAGGCACTTGATAGAGAAACCGAGAGAGAATCGAACATGGGAAGAGACAGAGATCATTTGGCCTGGGATGAGACCCACGAGCGGTACTCTAAAGGGCACAAACCAGATTCGAGAAGTCGCAATTGTCTTAGGTACGACGAATCTGACCGACCGCCAGAGTCAGGAAAAAGAGATATTCGCGAAGAAGACAGAAGAGTTACGTTCGTCAACGGAAACTCTCAGAGCTCTCGCAATAAAAATAAACGATCGGAGTCCAAAGACTACGCAGGTGGCGAGCCTCGTAGAAAAGGTCAGAGACCGGCTGAGTACATCTCTGATGAAGACAGTGCAACGTCAGGCGACCGAGAGATGACTACGATGTATTCTAAGTGGCGTACAGGGAAGACGTTGGGTACTCTGAGGGGACAGAGTCGGCACCGGTCAGTGGTGAGGACAGACGAGGAAAACGATTCCAGGAGTAACGATGGGGACAACCGGAGAGGAAATCCCAAGAAGAGTGTCGGAAGATCACTTGTTACACGGACAAGAGGCGAAGACAGAGCGGATCGCGGTATACGAATCAAGCTAGAGAAGTACGATGGCAAGTCAGCGATCGCAGCCTTTCTAGCAAAGTTCGAAGTTTGTGCACGGTGCAACCGGTGGAGTGATCAGGAAAAAGCAGACCAGTTAATGTGTGCCCTAACGGGTCCCGCTTCGCAGCTGTTGTGGGACATGGGTGCACAGAGGGACGTGTCTTGGCGAGAACTTGTTGAGCGGCTTAAGGCCCGGTACGGGTCTGATGACCAAACTAGCCTATATCGGATGAAACTTCGCACTTACCGGCAGGCTCACGGAGAAACGCTGAGTAGTGTAGTGCAGGAAGTACGAAGGCTAATGGCTTTGGCATACCCAGGACCAACAAGTGATATCGTCGAGACGGTCGCTTGTGACGCTTTCATTGATGCACTGGCAAACCAAGATTTGGGGCAGAAGGTGCGCGAGCGAGAACCAGTTAACCTCGAAGCGGCGTATAAACATGCGGTGAGGTTGGATGCCTATGGTCGATCTTCGACACAAGGTGGTGATTTAGACCGGAGACACGCGAGAGTTAAAGTTACCATGGAAGACCGAAAAGACTCGAGCACTGAGGGGCAACAGTCTCGTCGTCTAGAAGATCTCGAGCGAAAGATTAAAAATCTTTCAAGAGAACTTGATCGAGTGACAATAAATCAGAATTTGGGCATCGTTCCGAGAAAACCTCATGAAAGGGAGAACAGTTCTGATCTAGCGGTGGGAGATCAGAGGACAACCGAACCGAATGTGGGGTGGCGACGGATTTATCCGCCCACACGGTTGCGTAACCCGGATATCGAATGCTACTTGTGCAAACGAAAAGGACACATGAAGCGATATTGTCCTCAGAGAAACGCTGAGACGAATGGTGCAACCGGTACCAGTGAACCTACAAAGGCTGAACCGATACAAGAGGAAACCCAAAACCGACTGGTCAAAGGCAGTAGGGTGGCCTACGTGGTTGCGAGACTGGCAGGAAAACGTATACACTGTCTACTTGATTCTGGAAGTGAAATGTCACTTGTGCCACGACGTTTCGTGCTAGACACTGTGCTAGTACCGTCAGAACAGCGACTCCTAGCCGCTAATGGAAGTCAGATTAAGGTGGATGGTGAAACTAACCTTAAGATTCGGATCGGAAAGCAGGTGTACCCTGTACCCTGTCTAGTTACAGACCAAGTGACAGAAGTGATCTTGGGGTTATCTTGGCTGGAAGCCAATCAGGCAAGATGGGACTTCGCAAGTCGATGCATTTTCCTTGGGAGCGAGAAGATCCCTCTGAAAGAGGTCGTTACCGAGTCCATGTGCCGGAGGGTTATTGTGCAAGAGGACATAATAGTTCCTCCAAGGAGCGAAGTTGACGTTCCCGCTTGGGTAGTATACCCGCATTTCCAAAAAGATAACGAAGATTGGACGACCATTCCAATGGAATTATCAAAAGATTTGATAATCGGACGTACGTTGGTGACAGGAAGAGACACGGAAGTGTGGATCAGGATGTTGAATGTCGGAGACAGAGAATCGCTAGTCAAGGAACGGACTGAATGTCCGCTGGAGCGAGTGAACGTAGTCGATGTGACAGTTAATCGAGCCAGAACGGAGTCGTATGATGAGCCTTACCGAAGCGAAAATCCGGAGAAGCCTATGGGCCCAGGTTATCCGGAGGAACGCCGAGGAAAGCAGCAAAGTACGATTGACCGGGTTGGATCGAAGATTAGTACAACGGCCAGTGTGGCGGAGCAGACGCTCAACCCACTTGCCGAACAGACCCTAAGACGACTATGGGAAGAAGTGCCAGCAGACATTTCGGAAGAAGAGCGAATCAGGTTACGAAAACTTGTGCTAACGTACAGCGCAACGTTTTCCCTTAACGAAAGTGATAACGGATTCACTTCGGTGATCCAACACGAGATCGATACGGGACAGGAGAAACCAGTTCGGCAACCTTTGAGACGTCAACCGCTTTCCATGTTACCGGAAGTTGATCGTCAGGTAGAAGACATGTTGAGACAAGGAATCATTGAACCTTCGATATCGGAATGGGCATCCAATGTCGTAATGGTTAAGAAAAAGGATGGCAGTATGCGTTTCTGTATCGATTACAGGCAACTGAACCTGAAGACACGGAAAGATGCTCATCCGTTACCCCTTATCCGCGAGAGTTTAGATACCCTGGGTGGCGCCAGATGGTACAGTACGTTCGATTTGAGAGCAGGTTATCACCAGATGGCCTTGCACCCAAGAGACAAACACAAGACCGGGTTCGTTACGAGAAGGGGCAGCTTCCAATTCAAAGTGTTACCTTTCGGATTGTGCAATAGTCCGGCCTCGTTTTGTCGACTAATGAACTTAGTCTTGACAGGGCTAAACTATGACATCTGTCTGGTTTACTTGGATGACATAATTGTGTTCTCGAGGGACGTAGAGACGCACATGCAACGTCTAGAGATGATTTTCAGGAGATTACAAGAGTATAATCTCAAGCTGAAACCATCCAAATGTTACCTGTTACAACAGAGAGTATTGTTTCTTGGTCACGTTTTGAGTGAAGAAGGGGTCGCGACGGATCCGAGCAAGATCAAGGCCGTAGAAGAATGGTCTGCTCCTCGGAACTTGAGGCAAGTCAGATCCTTCGTTGGTCTTTGCTCCTATTACCGACGTTTCATACATGATTTCGCGGTGGTAGCTCAACCACTTCATTTCCTGACCAGGAAAAATGTACCGTTCCATTGGACTGACGAATGTCAGGGAGCTTTCGAAGAACTTAAACGAAAGTTGATTTCCGCACCTATACTTGGGTTACCGAACGACGAGGGCCAGTACATCCTAGATACGGATGCCTCGGCATACGCCATTGGAGCGGTGTTATCGCAAGTACAAGAAGGAGAAGAGACAGTGATTTGTTACGCGAGTCGGCTCTTGTCGACGGCGGAACGGAACTATAACGTTACCAGGCGAGAGTTGTTAGCTGTGGTGTATTTCTTGAAAGAGTTTCGTCAGTACTTACTGGGTAGTAAATTCCTACTCAGAACAGACCACTCCGCACTTCAGTGGTTACGCAGAACACCGGAACCGATTGGCCAACAGGCTCATTGGTTAGAGATGATAGAGGAGTTTGACATGGAGATATGTCACAGACCGGGAGCAAAACACGGTAACGCAGACGCGATGTCTAGAGGTCCGGGGGAGGAACAACCTAAAGTGGTTACCATGAGAGTTACGAATGAAGACGTGATGTGGGCACGTCCGATCGGAGAAGTAACGCGCTCCGAGGTTACCAGTGAAGATACAGGCCAGGAAATCCGTTGGACAAAGGAGTTTCTTCGAAGAGAACAGCAGAGCGATTGCAATATTGGTACGGTCCTTGGTTGGAAGGAGTCGAAGCATCATCCAACACAGGCAGAACTATCACCTGCTAGCGGAGAAGTGAAAGTGTTGGTGAGCAACTGGAATCAGCTGGAAGTCCTGCAAGGAGTGTTACACAGAGGCTGGATTCAGGGTAACACAGGAAAAGCTGAGCGATCTCAGTTAGTTGTGCCCTTATCTCTACGGCAAGAGATGCTTCAGTTAACACACGCAAGCTTTGCCGGAGGACATTTCGGGATTCGGAAGAGTTTAACTCAGTTGCAACGTCGGGCGTATTGGCCGAGTTGGAAGGACGATGTTAGACGGTTCTGCCAAAGGTGCGATCGCTGTGCTCGTTATCGAAGGGAGAAACCTCCAAGACAGGGTTACATGCAGACTCCTGTGGTCGGTGAACCAATGGAGAGATTCGGAATTGATATAACTGGTCCGCATCCTGTATCAAGTAAAGGCAACAAATACATACTGACAGCGATAGATTACTTCTCGAGATGGGCTGAAGCTCTGCCTATCAGAAACCAAGAGGCCGTTACTGTGGCAGAATCGCTTATGGTACACGTGTTCTCGAGGTTTGGTATGCCACGCCAGATCCTGACGGATCAGGGACCGTGTTTTGAGTCGAAGTTATTCCAAGAGCTGTGTAAACGCATGGAGATTGACAAAGTACGTACAACTCCATATCGACCCTCTGGTAACGGAATGATCGAAAGGTTCCACAGAACACTGAACATGTTGATCGGAAAGGTAGTGTCGGAACGACAAAAGGATTGGGATGTTCATGTACCATATGTAATGGCGGCGTATCGAGGTACTGAACATGAAGCGACCCAACGGACACCTAATTTCCTGTTCCTGGGAAGAGAGAACCATACGCCATTAGACTTGATTCTAGCCCAAGTTACAGAGTTCGAGAGACCGTCTTACAGTGACATGGAAGAGTACGTGGAGAAACAGAAAGAGAAAATGGAACGATCGTATCGGCTTGTACGAGAACAGTTAAAGAGAGTAGCAGAAAGAAGGAAAAAAACCTACGATTTGAGAGTGAGACCTAGCGAGTTCGCTCAAGGAGATTGGGTTTACTATTACTACCCTCGGCTAAGAAGTGGAAGGAAGACAAAATGGGCTCGCTATTACACCGGCCCATTCTTGGTTATTCAAGTGCTCAGTCCGTATCTGTACCGGATTCAGAAGAGTCCGAAATCCACGCTAATGGTTGTGCACGTGGATAAATTGAAGCCGTTTTACGGTAAACCTCCGAGTACCTGGTTACCGGAGAGGGACAGAAATCTTGAGTTACCTACAGTAGACTGGCCAGTCCTGGCTCAAGATCCTAATGTAGAACATGAACCAGAGGAACCTTCAGAGAATCCAGAAGAGACCGCTGATCCAGAATTGCCACCTGTACGACGGATGAGACGAAGACCTCGCTTGGATGGATGACTACGACTGTAGAAGTCTTTGTTAGTGACCTTCTGAAGCAGACGTGTATCTAGGACCAACTAGATGAACGCTTAATTGCGTTGGTTTCATTGACTATTCGAGACCCATGTTTCAGTTGCCCCTTTTGATGAGAGTATTTCTTTTGAGCGGTATCTGGGAGCATACAGTACCTGTGCTACCAGCAACGCTTAATTGCGTTGGTTTTACAGATTGTCAGTGAATGACTGTTTAAGTTTCCTTTTGATGATATGTTTTCGGTTAAACATTGGATTAGTGGTTCGAACTGAAACGAGTAAAGATTCCAGTACTAGAACGCTTCATTGCGTTGGTTCTACAAGCGAATTATTGGAGAACCATGTTTCCGTTTCCTTGTGATGACAGAGTTTCTTTTCGCCAGTATAATGCTCGTAACAACGAGTGTTAAGGAAATTCGGGGCAATGCGATTTCCTTGGTTACCGTTTCATGATACTTTAGTGCGCTACCTTAGCGCGCCATTTAGGATAGATTATCATGCGATAGAAGCATATGTTAGGACTTAGATCATGTGCGTAAATATGATAACTTGTACTAGTTAAGGTATGAAAAAAAAAAAAAAAAAAAATATATTAGCAAAATAAAAAGGTTATCGGATCGAGGCGGGGCAGTACAAACTGTTGTCCGCTTTTATTTTGCTTTCACGATTTTGAAGTGGTACCGGGTGTGACTGATCGACGATGGTTACCAGATCGGGAGACAGTGGGCGACTTTTCTCTCCTTTAGTTCTCCTGGCCCTTGGGGTCCGGTAGAGCCCAGGCTCATGATAGAGGGCCTGTTAAGGTTGGCGATTTGTCAGGTACGACAGGTTGCCAGTAGGGTGGTGGTTCGGATCGAAAGCATCATTAAATAGGCTGTCGCTATCACGGTTCTCATCGTTGTTTGGCGTACGTGCAGGGTGCCGAGATTGTTGATATACCGCCCTATAACCAAAGGTGCATTTGGTTCCTTGCTCTCTAAGTGGATCTGGGTTGGGGATGTTCCTGTCACGTTTGATTAAGGTCCCCGATTTTGGCAGAGATGCTCCGCATCTAAGTAAGGTGGGGAGAGTGTGGCGGTCAAGGTCACAGTGCGTATGTGGGATGATTTATTTTATGCGAATAGCATCGTTTTTTTTAAAGTTTACATGCGAAGGGAACAGCATCGTTTCTCTTAATTTTACATGCGAAGGCCCAGCATCGATCATTTAATTTTTATTTAATTTCAATAGGCGTCCAGCAACGACCGTGATAGGGAAGATCGATTATATATTTTAAGCCAAAGTATAGGTGATCCGGTTGACTATACCCTGCCTCACGGTGTGCTGCTTTATACGTGAAGAGTTGGTTCGACTCTTCATACATAGCAATACTGTTAAACAGCGTTGTTGGTTAGCGATTCAGTTACCGATTCAAATATACTGCACTTGGTGTGGTAGGCGAGTGATTTTGGTTACGACAGAGTCAGAGTTCGAGTTTCCGGTTAGTACAAATATATTTACGGACGAAAGGGGCGTCCGAATAATATAATCAGGCGATCCCGAGTACAGCTAAAGAAGTTCACTGTTGGGAGACGGGCCGACAGCGCCGATCCGGCGGGTTGGATCCCTCAGTTGATCGCGAAGCGGTCTAGACCCCGATTGTGGGAAATCTACGGCTGAGTAATACTCGGGGAAGGATACCGTTGATACACAGGAAAACCAATTCAGTGTGAGATCAAAAACCAGGGTGAATTTGGCGTCGGGCAAGGAAATCCCTCTTGGAGTTCGAAGAACTCCAAGATCCGACAGTGTTTGGTTTTATCCACTGAGAAGAGTTTTACGCGATTTCGGCGTACTCGACACAGGGGAAGTTCTACGCGCTTTCGGCGTACTCGGCCGGGAGAGTTTTACGCGGCTTCGGCGTCTTCGGCCGGGAGAGTTTTACGCGGCTTCGGCGTCTTCGGCCGGGAGAGTTTTACGCGACTTCGGCACTCGGTGAAGTGACCGTCGGGATACCTGAAAAAACCAATTTAGTACAAAAACGATAATAAGGGTAAATTTGGCGACAGGCAGGAAATTCCTTCTTGGGTTTTGAAGAACTCCGCGATCGGAGCTTGTCCGGTAACCCATGGGAGTAAGTGTGACCTTCTTAAGGTAGCCAAATTTCGGAAATTCTGATAATACTCGAAACCGAGTTGGGACCATCCACTGGTTAACTGAGAGGCAAGCGAAGCTTGTCCGGTTACCTGTGGGAGTAAGTGTGACCTTCGTTAGGGAACCAAAATTCGGAATTCGTGGGAATAAAATTCAGGACATTCTGGTAACCTTACGGGGTCAGCGTTACATTTGGATTGTGACACTTGGATGGCTGACACGCCGGTGGAGCGTTGGAGGGGCTCCATCGCCCGGTAACTAAAAATAGTTACTGGGAAAGACCACTGTTACCGAAAGACCGCAGTACGGAAAAAAGACCGCCCGACAACTGATTACAGTGCGGTAAGACCAGGAAAAACGATAGAGTCAGGAAAATCTTGTATTCAAACCAATCGTTATTCAGAGCAAATAACTTGGTGATCGAAACACGTAGTTCCGAGAACTGACCGAAGGCGAAGTAGGGTCCACCCCGTGCGCCGGTCGGAACACAGTTCTGCGTGCGGTTAGGGAGGTTTTAGACCTAGAACCTGTCCTATCAGAAGAGAGTGTCGTGAGACCAGTACACCGCGTTAATATCACACGTGCATATATTATCGCAAGATGTTCGCGTGTTTGAGACGGCACGACGTGACGACTCGTCAGATGTACACCTTGTCCTCTCGGACAGGAGAACGTTCAGAGTTTTCCCCTATTGACGATAACTCGAGAGTCATGAGATGCAGAATGGTACGTGAGGGTTCGGTTAAGGTGGAGAAAAAGAGGAAGTCTTTGACTAATAGATCTCACAGGAAGCTGAGGACTCCTGCCGGCAAGAGAGCGAACCCTGTTCCAAAGGACGGCCATCCTGAGGACGAGGACGTTGCCCACCCGGCGACCGCGGCAGTGGCAGAGTCCGAAAGTGAGATGGAGCTTGACAGCGACACTGTTCGCAAACAAGTGATACCCTCGGAACCTCCTCTTGGAGAAATGGGCACTGAGAGCGGAGACAGGGAACCGCTCGTCTACATCAGAAGTAGACAGGATAGTGACCCGGGTGACTCCAGAAGGTCAGTTGGCTGGAGCCGAACCCGGCCCGACGACGAAGCAGCGTCTCGGGTAAGACCGACACAAATTGGTACCATGTCTGACGAAGGGTTAGTTGATCTCGAGCGACGAACGTCACAAAATCATGGAGCACAATGAACTTGTGATACAGTAAAAGAATACTACTAAAATTACAGGCTAATAACATCATCATTAGATACCGTTGTAAGAAGATACCAGAGACCTTAACACATGCAACAATAAACAGATATCATTTCAAACAGAAAGCACAAACAAATGTAATAAACACATAGACAAACTACTCACTAAACAGGTATCAAAATCATTCATTCATTCATTAGGGCATTTATATAGCGCCTCTTCAAGAGGGCTACTCAGAGGCGCTCAAAATCAACAGGTAATTAACTTAACAAACCATCATCCATATTAGCAAGCCTTGAAGCCATTACCATTATCAATATCAATCGATCAATTTTCGGCTGTTTCTCAGTAAAGCTGACAAAGACGCAACTTGATAAAGAATAGACAACAGGTATCTTAACAAACCATTATCAATATCAACAGGTAAACTAACAAAACATTAGCCAGACTATGTAATACAGAGAAACTATCCGCTCTCGTGTATAGATCATCATCTGTGCAATGGTTCGGCGGCAAGGGGTCTCTTCTGGGGAACGTTTTCCACTGCTTTCCAGTTAGCACCGGGCCATAGAAGTGATTGCGTAGAACTGCCCAGATTTTTTTGTACCTTAACCCCAGTATATCTAAACAACCATTGCTTTTATCGGCATTCGCCATCACATGCCTGCTTTCAGGTGTACCATTTATGCAGAACATTTACATATGTATATGGCGTTCTCACTATAATACAATTGTATTGCATTTTATTGCATTGTGTTGTGTTGTATCAGATTGTTTTGTATCATTTTGTATTGTGCTGTGTTGTGTTTGGTCCAGGCGATACCAGTTGACTCTGCTGTTCTGAAGGAGAGATACGATGGTTGTGACCACCTGCTTGGTACCAGTCCAGTTGTGTTTCTTCACTGCCAGGCTGCACCGCAGAAACCACTCACTCCTATCGTCGCTAGTCCATCAGGTAGAGCCCTGCGCCGACGTCATAGTGTCGGCGGCGGCGCGCCAGTCATTTTTGGTCGGCGGCGGCGGCGCGCCGACGAACAAAAATCGGCGGCGGCGGCGCCCACAAAATGTCGGCGTCGGCGCGGCGCGGCGCTGTGTGCCCTAGTCAGAAACATGAGTCACCATGGGCATCCGCAGGAATTTTTCCGAAGGGAGGGCAAAATTTTTGTAAGGGGCAAAATTTTTCCAGGGGCCAAAATGACGTTTTTGCATGGAAAATCTATTCACAAATCCAGGGGGCAAATCCCCATTCCTCTCATCCGGACGCCCATGTGAGTCACTATGAGAGTTGAACAGCCATTAGTCATGTGACTAGAGCCCTGCGCCGGCCGCGCCGCGCCGCCGCCGCCGCCGCCGCCGACATTTCGTGGGCGCCGCCGCCGCCGATTTTTGTTCTTCGGCGCGCCGCCGCCGCCGCCGACGACAATCTGTCGGCGCGCCGCCGATGCCAGTTTGATATGCTCAATTGTTCTATATGCTTTATTGCTGCATTTTTCATGTTTTGCATGATATTGCAAAGATAAGCAAACTATTCTCAGAAATGGCACTTCTATGGTAGGAACTCGTGTGTTAATGAAGAAGATAAAGAGTGAACATAGCTGATTATAGTGTTGGTGGTCTTTATCTTGATACCAAGAATGCATTGTCTTCCTGACTAAATTCGTTTTCCTTATACTTTGATGATCTTGTCTTTGTGCCATGATACACACATTCATTTAAAACGATATCTTGTTACAAGTAACCATTGTTTTGATACACCTGTTCCTATTGCCATTTCCTTAATACCTTGACAGCAAAAGCAATATGCAATGCATGTCTTTGTATGTGTACTACAGTACTACAGTATTCCCTCATTCGTTACATTCATGTTGAATAGCTTCTATAACTTATTGATTGTTGTCTTTGATGTATGTGGTCTTATTACAACGGTGTAAATTTTTGGCTTAATGTTGTAAGATTAGAGGAGTTTATGAGTGCCATTAATTTCAAGATATGCCATTTGAATAATAATCCTGCAGAAGGGAAGGTATAATTGATTAATACTTTTTGTAGTTTGTAGTTATGCATTTGCCGATACTTTTGCGGCATGCAAAATAAAAAAAACTTTTCCCAACAGTGGGAATATTGATAAGAACTCAACTGATGATAGAACACAACCAAGTGCAACTCTATTTCATGCAAGATTCGTCAAACTGAAAACAATAATTAGGTAGCTGTGGAATGCATACCCAGGTTCCATCGTGACATTATGAAGATAATGCGTAAACAGCGAAACCATACTATGCTTTAAACTCCAGTTCACGTTTGAAAGGTTTCATAACATTCTTTTATACACAAACATAGGCCTAAAAGTCCTTTATTCGTCTGTTACCTTTATAATACGCCCTATTTAACGTTCGAAATACTATATAACTATCTCTTCTACACAAATGCACGTTTACTTTAATCGACAGTCTCTTCTACACAAATACACGTTTACTTTATTCAACAATCAACTTATAACAACTTACTTTCCACCTGGCCACAACTTCAACCTCAGCCTTCGAAACTTCTTCTGTTCTGACCACTCCTTCTCGAATACGCCCACCCCGAGCTGTCCGGCCGACCGCCTTCTGTCGCACCAAAACTTCGCCCAATTTTGACTAGCCCAATCGCGACTATCCTTATACTGTAGCGCTATAAACTCTATTCGCTACATTCCTGTCTGCTGACGATTACCAGGATGGTTATTAGTATCCGGATATCAAATTGAAGCAGCGTTTTTCGTCACCACCTATAATGGGGCCATGCAATTTCCCACGCTATCTCTTAGTGAATAAAATCTACCACTCTAAGTTATATAAAATGGGTCTGTGTCATCGACATTTTGGGATTCTATATTCAAAATTTCTATTTATAAATTTGCTAGTACGTTCAGTAGGATAGTCAGCGTTTATTGTACAGACCCTCATAATTATAATCTTAAAGTGGGATGAAAGACATGCACTCGATCGTTTCCTTTTCACATACTAAATAGGCCCCTGCTATTGACGATTGTTTCTCATCATTGCCGGCGAGGATTGGCTTGTGGCCTAGGGGCGGTAGCATCAACGCCTTCAGGCCGCCAATCCAACGCAGTGCCTAATAAAGAAAGAGCATCGGCCAAAGCAAAGTAAAAGTCTTATCAACTGATAACACGAGTTCAATTAATCAGCTTGAGCTACATAACATACAGGAAGCCTATCGCTTCTTCGGAGTCATTATTCGTTTCGTCTTGGTGGATGATTCTGTTCACATGCGTAAATGCAGATTTACTAGTATCAGGTACTGACTTTTTGTCGAAGTCTAAATAGTGTTTGCACAGTTCAAAATGAATAATATTGCACAATTTTAACAGCTTACCCTAAAACTGTCGCACTGTATAGTGATAATTTCCGAATGCACTGATGCGGACTGAGCCATAGGAATGGGACTAATAAGAATGCATGTGGTAGAAAATCTCGTAGAGCAGTGGTGCAGATCATAGCCCCATACATCAACGTATTAGAGGGGTTGTCCAGAGGGTGATGGACCGTGTTGGTCGTGGTCCATTTGCCAGTGAGGTGCATAGTAGATATGCAACTGATGTGTCTATAAAACGTAGTAATATAGAAGAATTTAATCCACATTGCGGCATATTATTTATTGTCTATATAAGAGAATGACTACAAGCAGCCACAGCGGCTGATGTCTTGTCGAAAGCTAATCAACTTCTACAGCCGGAGTTAGACACAGAAGTGCAGGACCGACTGAAGCAGAAACGTTCGCCTGTTCTGGATCTGAGGAAAGGTTGGGGCGTTTACTTAAGTGATCCATACGTCAGTATTAGTTGCACTGTTGGAGAACACTCACATTGGCTGATTTACACAGTGATGGGCACTAAACCATTTTTTAAAAGTTAAACTAAAACTATTTTCCAACTAAAAAAAATTGTTTAACTAAAGTTGGCAACTGATACTGATTTTGGAAATTAGTTAACTAAACGAAAAAAAGTAGTTAAACTTTTTCCAACTTTTTCCCAACTTTTTACGACAAACATTTTCACAATAAAAGACGTTAAGTGAACTGTAGGCCTAATAATGCAAAGCGTCCATGACAATTTCACCTTCAAACTATGCAATGTGTACTGTTCTGGCATACAGTTACATGTGTACTGTAAGTAGTGTATGAATTTGAAAACACAGGCTGTTAATGCTAAAACCATGCAGTGTTAAAATGTTTTTGCTGACAGTGTTCAATGTTCACTGTGGAAAAATAGTTGCATATTACTGATTTTTTTAGTTAAACATTTTAGTTAGCAACTAATTTTTTTAGTTAAACTATGGTTTTAACTAAACTATTTTTTTAGTTACATTTCTTCCGTAACTAAATTATTTTAGTTAAACTAAAAGTTAGCAACTTTTTAGTTAACTGTTGCCCATCACTGGATTTACATCATATTTGAGTTACAGTTGAACAGCTATTTAAACTTTGAACACGTAGGCAGCATTATGTCGAATAATTATATTATATCTGATCATCCTAACTTACACACAGGCAAAAGTGGGAATGGTTAATGGAAGAGGGATTGTGCTAAGATGATTAATATTGTGTACTTTGCACAACAGTATCTGTACGTCAGAATAAACTGGGCGGTGGTCTTGGCAACATTAAGTCGATAATCGCTTCAAGTGAGATCATAGTTCAGGATTCACATAGTCCGTTGGAGTAGGGATAGGAAGGCTGCCTTAAATACAGTACTTTGTGAACTAATCGACTTACTTTAAATTGGTTTCTTTGCTCACTCCGGATATAACGATATTGCTGTATTTCTACTAAAATATCTTGTGCTAAGATGATTAATATCGTCTTATATTGTCGAATCGTATCACACAAAATCGTACGCAAGATTAAGCAAGATTTACACTTGGAGCTTTAAATGAACACGGGTTAGCCTACTACAAGTAACAATCATTCAGTTTAATAATTTCTCCAAGTTGCACCATGCTTTATAACACCGTCTTTAAGTACTCGTGGTTTTAACATATTACACATGCAAGGGCCGTAAAAGCATTCTTGGGAAGTAGAGTCTGTATCGTAAGATCATAATGGTTTAACCGCCCTGATGCAGAGTTTTCTTTCATTTACACTTGTAATATGTCGCCTTATGTCGATTGTCAACTTGAAAAGTAATAATGTTTTTTTTTTCATCCAGAATGAAAGATGTTTCTGCATTCATCGTTGGCACATGCCAGATTCTTCCTAAGGTGCATGTTGATGTATTTGATTCCATGCAATTTCCCACACTATCTCTTCAAGAAACGCTTCTGCAAAATTTTCTGTGTGGCAGCTCTGTTGAATTCTATATTGAACCCATAAATTCATGCATCGACGACATGGATTTTATGCGCTCTAACGCTATTCATCTGGTCTGTACTGAAGACTTTCCGGTTTTACCATATGATATTCGTGGTTTACGTGACACAATGGACTGTGTGCAGATTTTGCCAAACACTAATTACCCTGGATTTGTTGAGCTGAAACTTTTGGGGAAAATCAGATATAATTGGCATTACAAAATATTTGAATTTCAGAAGACAGTCGGCTTATTGACTCTTATTTTCCCTAAGAACTCTGAGACATACCTTAATCTAAGTATTGATGCAGATCGAATGAAAACGGTTGGTCCGGCGGTAAAGTCGATAACGGGACAATGCGACTCAGTTTTATGCCTATGGTGCCCACAGTGGCCAAAGGAAGCCAAACATTGGCCATTTCGACAAAGAAAGTACGGATGGCCAACAGGCGCCAATATACGCGAGGTAGTACAGAATGGTTGCCATGTTGTATATGCAAAACATCCTGCTTGCAGAAATGATGTACTCCAGTGGATGCTGTCTTTCTCCGGTGCGGAGTTGTGTTTAATTCAGAGCTGGACTCCAGTTCAGCAGATTGTGTACCATATGCTCAGATTCTTTGCCAAAAGAGAACTAATCGGGAAAGATTGTCCAAAGGAAGATGAAGTTCTCTCTACCTACCATTTAAAAATATTGATGCTGTGGTTTTGTGAAGAGAAGTCACCCGACTGGTGGAATTCCTCGGCTGTTATTCAGATATGCTGTAAAATATTGCGAAAACTCACAGAATGGCTAAGGAAGAGATGTTGCCCCAACTATTTTATTCCTCATGCAAACTTGTTTAATGAACGCATGAACCAGAAAATAATTGATGTGACTATTAGACGTTTGAATGAATACAGCCATTTTAACATTCTTGGTGATTGGTTTGCGGTGAACTACATCAAGCCAGTCTTAGACAGATTGTTTACTTGTGAAGATACTATGGGGACTGTTGTGGATTATGGTGATTGTATGCTGCGTTTCTGCGAAATCAAGAATGCTGGCAAATTCAAAAACTTCGACAGGCAGTTTTCATCCGGATTCAATTGTTGTGTTTTGTTCACTTCTCTCATAGGCACAGTAGAAAAACAGTATGCATTCCACACCTTTCTAAATTTTGTAAGTTGCTTGAGGGATACTTCAAGGAAAACAGCTGGCCAGGGCTTTTTTCTACCGACAGTAGAGTTCTCATCAAGTTTTCCGCAGTTTGGGAAAGCCTTTTTCATTTTGCATGCTGTCAGTACACTAAAGGTCGAGATTACTCCATTCGATAACGACATTTTAACAGAATTAATCAGAGAAGTTTCATGGCAAACGAAAGTCGTAAGGTGTAAGCATCATAACTTTCCAAAACCCAGTAAAACAAGTCTTGAAAGAAGTGTAGTACTTTTCCTGAAGGCTCAAGAGCTCATGGAAAATATAACTGGTTTAAATAGTCTTCAAGAATTAAAATTGATAGCTTGGTTGTCAAAAGGGCTCCTTAGAAATGCGTTATTCTGTGATTATTTTAAGTCGAGCACTTTCAGAGAAGCTGCTCTTGTGTACATAGCTGCTCTTTATTTGTTGGAATCGGATTACGAATGTGTCGTAGACCTCTGCTCGACTGTTTTCAACAGTCAAACGTCTGGTTGTTATGAGGAGAAAGCGAAAGAAACGCTGAATGCAGGATGTTTGTTCTTCATTGATGACGTTGTAAGTATTGTTGGATTTTCTTTGCTTTTCAGGCGGATTCAAGGTAAATTGCAGTACAGTAGGAAACGATATCTTCTTGATTTGCGTCTTACACCAGAGGTCTTTGCAGAATATTTAATAATGTTGTCGAAAGAAAAATGGCGTAGGGCTATTCGACTAAATTACGCCTTGCGAGCGCCAAAGGTTCCGTGGGATGAAATTTTAATGACTATAACAAACCGGAAATCTTCTGTATTATCAAAAAGTATAGAGAGTGTTGTATGCGTGTATCAAAGAACCGATCCCATTATTAAATTAGAGGAACTCATAAAAAGCTCTGTTCCAAACGAAGACAATTATACTGATTTGCTAATGGAATATTCCTTAGAAAAAATGACATCATTTTACAGTGTAATATGCAAAGACTTTGACATTCATTGCAATACAGTTGACTGTTATCGAGCTGCTTATCTCTACACGTGTCGTAAATTTTCTGAAGTCTTGTACTTGTGTGAACAAATTCTCCATCAGCCAGACGCACAAAGCAACTTGGAAGAATTTACATTTGCAAATGTCATGGTTTTGCCATCGCTTGACTCTTATTTCGACCGAGATATCCAATGCTTGCTAGGATTTCACACACTTCTTTTCTATTTATCGCCTCTGAATGATGATTTGTGCAAACTACAAGACACACCTGAGTCGACTTTCCAGCAATTCTTTGCCCGATATATTTACTTTGAAAAGAATTTCCTCTCAATAATTCTTTTCAACGATAATTTTCTTAAAGTTTATTATTTTATTGGAAGACATTTCCTGGCAAGATATTTGAAAGTGAGATGTCTGCTCGATTGTAATCATTCGAGATCAGAAGTAATGTTCGAATTTCAGAAACTGAGAAGCAATCGACCATTTGAACACATCATACGTTTTGCCCTTGAACAAAAATTGCGACAGCTTCAGAATGCTATCATTGTTAACGACGTTACACACTAAGATATATGTTGACGAAGACAGTAGAAATGGAACATGCAAGATGTCAGACAATGATCGAGCTTGCATTGCTTTAGCCAGTGTTGATGTCGGAAGTGTTTTTCAATCTTCCATACTCAGCTTGCTTGGACGGATGTGGAATTGTCAAATGCGGCAAACCATTCATCATTTGTGCAGATCAATGCGATATTTATAATTTCTCGCAAGAAACACATTTATTTCTTCTTTCAGAGTCACGCTACGCACAAAGCATACTCTTGCACTAATGAGCGATGAGGAAAGCGATGTCAAATGAGGCCATTCACGGCTGAACCGAATTTAACAAAGTGATTTACCAACTGTTCTTATAACTGTGCGTTGACGACCTGTTTACTTCAAACACCGAAGACCTATATCATGACTCTTAACTGGATTTTATTATAAATATGCGATAACTTGCCAAAGCACTGAATATTTCATTAATATTTCATTAATAGTGTTATTCCTTTATTAAATGGGTTGTTACTCGGCTTGATCTACAGTAATTTTTACAGTATATTGGTATAATTAATAGAAATGATTAATGTAAAGATACTGTGTTTGAAGAGTCAATGAATAGCCATTTAATTGCAATTACACTTAAAAACCCATACATGAACCCTATGAAACGTAATTACATTCCGGACTAATGCAGATGATCTTCTCAATAACGTGACATAATTCGGTAATGGCTTGAAATCATATCTTCTTGGGTGATCCATTCCTGCACTCAGTCATTCCGCTGGAGAACATCGCTTCGAAGACAGGACTGCATGAGATGAACATGCCCTTATGAGCCCGGAAGTAGACAGTTACACCATCTAGTGATCCCACTTAAAAACATAATTATGTCCGTTGCTATTTCGTTGTCCAACATGACATTGTATCGCATGCACTGTGTCAGACTTTTTCCGATTTCCATCCGGTTTCACATATCGCAGTCATGATTTAGAGAAAAAAGAACACGTACTTCTGCAACATCAATTGACGACTACGTGTTGTTATCATAATTATTAGATAGCAAGTGGTCGTCATATACTATGGTTGGGTTTCTGAGTGAAAACAACACTTTTCTGACTTTCTTATGTGACGTATCGACCCCACCAAGCTATACGATTTTCATGCCTCAGACCGTGTATACCGTTTGCTGTTTTTCTGGATGTTACGTTACATAAAACACAAAACTCTGGCGGCACCTCAAATTTAGCCATATCTCCGCCTACATACGAGACACTCTGCGCTGGTTTACTATAGGCACTACCTTAACGCAATGAATTTGAGATTTTATCTCTCATAGGAAATTGCCTAGTGGAAACTGCCCATCCCATCTCAGATCCCTTTGTATCTTTGCCTCATCTATTCCTAGTCTCATATCCCTCCAAACGGCTGCACATATCCCTCCAATCTGAGTGTCTACTATCCAGTACATATGTTTGCTCCTGTTGACCCTGTATCCTGGAATAATCTTCCTTTTAAAATTAGAAGTTAGCTAATCAGTATGTCACCTTCCTTGTTCGGCAAATCCTTGATATTTTTTCTATTTCATTGTGGATTCTCCTTCCTTAGTTTTTGCGCTACTGATGAGTTTTTCTTGGAGTTGCGCTGATACATTATCCCCTTTTGTGCCATGTAGCATACTTTACATAATATAAAAGTAATAGATATAGTCCGACTGAAAATAAACAAGAGAAGAGTTCCAAAGCCGATGAACAGTCACAGAGAAACAACGACTAGCTCATCAAGAACTGCTTTATCATCGAATTTTGCAGTTGTGGTCACAATGCGACCAACCATCGGAATCAGCATCCAGCGAAGATAGGTTGCTCGCTAGAATAAAAAATCTGTTTAATAAGTAAAACAGTTTTAAAGATCTCCAAATATAAGCTTATGTTAGGTCTAAGTCTTACGCTCGGGAGAAATGTCGGTAACGTTAAACTGAGTGAGAAATGGGCGTTGCAAGTGTAGGCTGTCAGACATTGTGAGTGAAGTATAATACATAATTTTGAAAACGGACCTACCATTGAACAAGGTCTGAGTACAATCAATCGACTTCCATGGCTCCATTATCGTAATGTATAGAGAATCAATCGATGGTCATTTCTAGTCAACGTCTTAATCAATTAGAGTAGCTAGGTCGAAATCCAATAAATCAGAGAAACTAGAAGTCAACACCACAACTAGAGCAAAAGCCTTGACTACCCTCAAATCTTCCACCAATAGATACCATAAACTCATCGCTGCTGCCAAATTAATATTCCTCTCTCATCGATTCCAGCTCCTCAAACGCAAAACATCTATGAAGAGCTGCCAACTCTCTCTAAATCGCAAATCTCCCTCTCCACTGCCTAGCTCCCTTCCCTCCTCCTCTATTGCTGATACCTTCCGTTCATTCTTCTCTGAAAAATCTCATCCATTCGCTTCTCATTCCAAGCTATTCTAGATTCACACTCCCCAATGTCTCCTCCAGCGCTGAGTCACCCCTTTAGAACTATCAATCCTACTCCTTCTGCATCGCAGTCGTCGCTTCCAATTCTCTCTCCCGCCCCTCCTGAAGCTTTCCATATCTTCTTATCTGAATTCATTCCTTTTACGCTTATGGTTAATAATTATTATGGTTACTTACAGTCACTCACGTTTTACCTTAACCCTTAGGGTTTTGCGAAATCTGAAACCAAGAAGTGGGTGTTTACCACCCCTACCCCCGGGATTTCGTGTTTTGTTTCAAATATCACATCGTGTAATACAGTATTTGATTCAGCATTCATTTCTTTAAAAAATGGTGTATTTAGTTGTAAAAGAATGCATCTCGAAATTATATAATTCCTCTTAACGATATTTCATATTATCCCGCACAACTTGTTCTTGTTGGATAAAAAATATAAGATGATGTGGGTTTTGAAAATGAACTATGTGTCCAAGAATATTTTAAATGTAATGAGGCTTAATTTGCTTCCTGCAAACCGGCTACTTGCACACTTCACAACACTGCTTTACTTTGTTAGCATTCTGCTTCGACTGTTTATAGCCCGTCCCGTACCCAACCGTATCGGTTTACGTTAAGTTGTTGCATCAGCGATTTTCACACTGAGAAAGGGTATTATTATTTATTATTATGACCACTTCCGGTTTTCAAAAGACAAATAACTAAGCAAGCAAATATAGCCCTACATTCCCTCTAACGATTGGCATAGCTGTTTATCTTCCAGAAAGAATAATGAATACGCTATAGTCGAAAAACTTAGCGGTCGGTGGATACCACCCACCCTCTGGTACCTATGCTATTTCGGGTATAACTTTTTATGGCGTGGGGTACCATCTCGATTTTTACCTCAAAATGTGTGCAGATGGACCTCCCACAGCTACTTATAATGTCAAAATTATATTCCATGTGCTACAAGTTTGTGATGCAGAAAAACGTAGGGGGTGGCAACCACCCACCCCCTGGTAGCCCGAGGGTTAATATGAGAGAGTGGGTGAAAGCCCCTGGAGATGAAAGCCCATAGAGGTGAAAACTGTTAAAGGTGAAAGCCCCTTGAGGTAGGTGAAAGCCCTTAGAGGTGAATCGTCCGGATATGAAACGTCCGGAGGTGAAAGCCCCACCACAGCTAAGTCCTAGCTTCGACATTGTTATGCAGTTTCGCCTTCACTAGATGATACATTCAAATCGAGGGAACAGAAAGGCATAGCCAGCAGACGTCGTAAAGAGAATAAAGGAGAGGGGAGAGGGGAGAGGGAACAGAAAGGCATAGCCAGCAGACATCGTAAAGAGAGTAAAGGAGAAAGGAGAGGGAACAGAAAGGCATAGCCAGCAGACGTCGCAAAGAGAGCAACCGAGGGAGAGGGACATAAAGGCGCCGTCTATAGACGTCATAAAGAGAGCAACAGAGGAGGGAGGGGGACACAAGCAAGGCAGTAGAGATCTCTTACAACCACTTCAAAGACCGGGGCACACCAAGGAGAGATTGGGAAAGAGAGGGGATATGTACAGTGAAGAGCCGTCAGCCACAGTACTTCAAAGCAGGCCGCCCTTGTCGGACAGTTGACTCCGGAGGAAAAGCAATATTCTCGACGATAGATTTTTATAATTATAATATATAACATAGACTCTTTGGGGCACCGTGTTGTGGGAAATTTCCAGGCCTGCAAACCAACCCGTTGAGCCTAATATGGAAAGCAAATTGGCCAAAGCAAAAGTGATAACGCTATTGCAACTGACAACTCGAGTTGAATTAATGAGTTTGTTTAGACAACTTTTAAACAATAAGTACTTAGTAATTAGCCTTTCTCGTACAGGTCTGCACATCTTCTCCGTTAGTATTTGTTCATTGCCGTTCTCTTGTTCATTTTGTTCAAGTCTTTTCAACATTATTATCTTTCGGTGGCGAACTACCAGATATTGACTACTAGAATTCTGTCGGGCTGTTGTTTCAAAGATTAAAAAATATAACATTACACGGTTTGGCCGCCTTATGTTAAGCTTTTGCTATGGAGATAGACCTACCTTACGATATCTAATTATAATTTATACAATGCCCCCTTGCGGTAACCCTCGTGGCAATTAATAAGGATGGTAGATGTTAACATAATAGTGAAATTGGCTGTTTTCCAATTATTATTCATTTTATAATTGTTATTAATTCATTTAGAATCCAAGTTTCTTATGAATCTCTCTGGGGATCGCTTGTTTCCAATCACCGTGTAGTAACTTCTGAAAAATAATACATAAGGTTGAATTCGCAGTTTTCTCAGAATGACGGATTTTCTGATCTTGAAGACACTCTAAAATTAATCTCTTCAAGGTTTTGCATCGCCAATACCAAACCTTTTGAACTCCGCAGAAGTTTACCCCTCTCTGACCCCTCTCCTGGCTGACCCCTCTCCAAAGAGGGATTAATTCGAGCCTGAAGGAAAAGAAGAAGAAGAAGAAGTTTAAAAGGTAAGAAATCTAGCTCTTCGGCTTGTTCTCCCCGGATTCTGATATGACATCTCAACGGACCAAACAACCTGGCTTTACTCTTACGGACTTGATTTGATATGGCGCCGGTGTTAAGCTGGACTCACTGATGGGGTCTTGTGTGGCGCTGACAAATTTCATAGCTTTACATTGCATTAGAATTGTGGTAACGTGGTGCCAGAGAACATTGGTTTCTGAATTATTGCGATGAGGAACTTCTTTTTCTGATCAGTCATTTGTTGTGACATGCTGATAAAAGTTAGCACTATCTTCACTGTGATTCTTTGTGGATTAGACCTACCATTCAATCGCTATTTATAGTATTTTCAGTTCATTATTATTACCTTCAAATGGTAACAGATTAGGTCATTAAAAGGTATAAGGATCCAGAGGCAATGAATGGCTTTATCGGACTGGCCTATCTGCCATATTTTGATTCGGATTAGGGTTACCATTCAACTGCCATTAGGCTAGAATATTACCTGTTTATTATTAGCCTTTAACGGGTTAGGTTTTTCCTGGTATTAGGAATTATTACCAATGAAAGGACATGTAGTACTAGCTTCCTGATAGGAGCTTGTGCAGGCCTGCCATTCAGATAATCGTGGTAAATTCCCATAAAAATTAGATTAACCGGGAAACCCTGTTGCGGAAAGTATCCAAGCCAGTTACGACGCTGAGTCTTATGTAGAAAGCGCATTGGTCAAAGCAAAAATTGTTATGCGTTTTGTAGAGAGCATCGGCCAAAGAGAAACTGTCTATGAAGTCTACAGTTTTTCTTTGGCCGATGCTCTCAATGAAGTTGAACGTTCTTGCGGAACAAACATACATACCAAGCCAACCAATATCCTTATAGCCATTTCTATTTCATTTTGTTACAGTTCTGTCAGCATAAATTATATTTGTATCGGCGATCCTACCAGGTATTGACTTGTATTTTGGCGCTATTAGTTACAGATATTTAAAAATGTAGTATGAAATAGTTTTAACAACTTATCCTGTATGCGTTGCTACCGAATTTAGCGTTTTAGAAGAAATCCTGCACTATATAAAACTAATTTGTAGAATGCACCTTTGTGGTATCAACCATAGCAAAGGAAGCGGTAGACTAGGATAGCATATTGTATAAAAGAAACTCGTGTTTGAGATGCAGAACTTTGACATCTTGTAGGCCCTATATGCCATATTTAGCTGTTCCTTGCAACAGATCCAATAGAGTAGAAATTTGAATATGCAGTTCATATAAAAACATATAAATATCGGAAAGACAAAGATTATGAGGATAAGTGCAGTGGAGGAGGAGGAGATAGAAATGAAAATAACAATAAATGGAGAGGAGGTGGAACAGGTCAAGAGCTTCTGCTACTTGGGAAGTGTGATAACAACAGATGCAAGATGCCATAGTGATATTAAACGAAGGATAGTGTTGGGAAAAGACGCGTTCACGAAAAGAGGAGAGTTGATGAGAGGAGGATTGAGCAAAGACCTAAAGAAGAGACTTGTCAAGGCACTGGTATGGAGTGTAGTACTGTATGGGTCGGAGACGTGGACCATCAGGAAAGAGGATATAAAGAGATTGGAGGCCTTTGAGATGTGGATCTGGAGAAGAATGGAAAAGGTGAGCTGGACGGAGCGAATGACAAATGAAGAGGTGCTGCAAAGAGTAGAAGAAAAAAGATCACTGATGACAACATTAAGAGAAAGACAAAAGAACTGGATTGGACACATATTAAGAGGAGACTCCCTCTTGAGAGAAATCATAGAGGGGAGATTGGAGGGAAGGAGAAGGAGAGGAAGACCGCGACAGATGATGATGGGATGGATGATGACCGAAGGATACAGCGGACTGAAGAGAAGAGCACAGCAAAGAGAGGAATGGCGTCATTGGAAGTGGAAACCTGCCGAAGGGCAGAGAACTTAAAGAAGAAGATAAAAACTGACGATGTGTGACAGAGAATAGGGCATTATCAGTAGCTACTCTGCCTACTTATTCTGGTCTCTCTGGCAACCGGACTCCGATCTCCAATGGACATCGATCTCTGGATAAATTCTTTCTCAAAGATGTGCCCGAACGAGTTTTAAAATTTGATAATTTGTTTAAAAAATTGTCAAATTTTGGAAATTAAAAAAATTAACATTTCACACGTTAATTGTAATAGTGTTTTAACATTTAATTATGACGTATTTAATGACCATGAAAAATAAAGGTTTTAAAATCTGCTTTCTAAGGCATTGGTAAATCTGTGGAAGACTGTTGACCACCAAGCCACCGAGACCTAGACCTCATTCGTGCCAAAACCTTGATATGATAAGAACTTTATGACATATCCAAGACGAGTAGCTAAGATCTAAATCTTGTAGGAGAACTGTTTTACAATTGTTCTGTATTTGTTTTGCACCAGGACGGCGCCATACTTTCGCCAACACAATGCTCCGTTGCGGATGCAAGTTGGCGAAGAAGGCAGTATTAATGAGATTCATCAGATGCTATAATTATGTCCCACGGACCCAAGGCGTTGTTGTAGGCAAAATGGCTATTACCATTGCTTTTTTCAGCCGGAACCCGCCGGAACGGCGTTCGGGCACCTTTTTTCGGCTAATAAAAATAATTTATTTTTTTTCATAATAAGAACTTATTTTTATTTAATTTTAGTGTTGTGAACTGTTTTCAGTATTTATTGAGACCCCTCCCAAACCCAATCCCATGTTTTCATGGGATTTTATTCCTTCCATAATTGTTCAGTTCCGGAACCTATTGTTCAGTTCCGGAACCTATTGTTCAGTTTCGGAACCTGTTTTCTAGAAAAAAAGCACTGGTTATTACCCATGGTGGAACTGAACCGGTTGCGAAACATTGCTCCAGATATTACCGGGTGGATTTTCTTCAGCATCTTCCATTCAAGTGAAATAAACTTTATTAACAGAATAGGTAGGTTATATTTTCAACTTTTATTTTTGGCTTATTCGCAAGCGGAGGGCTAGCAGGCGGATTATCTTCAACCTTCTCAATATTATTCCGATTCTTTCGCCAGACTAAGTCCAACATATCCATCCGGCCTTCGAACTCTCTGCACATGCTTCTGCTAGAAGATGGCTGCTTTTGAGGTTGTTAGGGTACCCACTCTCATGTTGACGGGAGAAAGCATTGAAATGTCCGCACTCAGAAAGTCTTCGTCGTCTGAAACCTCTAACATTTGAATGGCATCAGGAAACTCCTATCTACAACAAACGCTGCTACTCTTCGAGTAATTAATTAATGTTTTTATCAACTCTTTCCAGTGTTTCATGATGTAACTTCACCGCAGGGCAATTTCAATATATTTTCATTCTAGTTAGATGGACATGATTGCCAGAGCCTCAACGCTCTTTGCCTAGCGTCACATTAAACTGACAGGACGGAATTTCTTATGTTGTTCAGTATTGAAATTCTCATAAAAAGTAACAATCACTACCTCTAGGAGGTTTATGGCGAAGATTTTTTTATTAACATACAAGTTAATGTTTCTTACTTTTTCTCTGTTGAAAAGATAAAACGATTCTTGCCAACAACGCGAACAAAGAGCAACCAAAATTATTCTGCATGGATAATCACAGAAGCCATTTACAGTTGCACCCAAATCAGCTAAGAATAAAATTTGCAAACCGCCAATTTATCTGTATCAGGTTAAACCGACGCTAGCCGCAATACATGTCGCTGGGCACCCATAGGCAGCATGGTAAGATTGATCACGCTAGTCTTATCTCTGAGTTCTCTCATATTACCTTTTCCACCTCGTTTAGAGATCTTGGCGTCATCTTAGATTCAGAACTAACCCTCTCTCCGCATATCTCGTAGCTGAGCCGCGCTTGCTACTTTCAGCTGCGACAGCTTTGCGTGGTTCCCTCTCTCGCCCCCCCCCCCAATCTGCTGCTAATCTCGTCCATGCGTTCATTTTCTGTCGGCTTGGCTACTGCTTTTCCCTCTATATTGGGCTTCCCCTCACTCGATTAACTGCCACGAACGCGTAATGCTTTCCCATGCGCGCTTCGTCTGGCGCATTCCTAAATTTGGCCATGTCTCTGAATACATGCGTGATGTCCTCCACTGGTTACCACTCTCTCTCAACACATTGTCTATTGCATTGCCTCCATTGTCTGGCAATATCAACTTGGCCGTGCTACCTCCTATCTGCGTGAGCTCTGTTCTCGTGCCTCTGTTCCACCTGGACACCGCTCTCTTCGCTTTGCCACCCTTGTTGACCTCTGTTCCTTTCGCACGCACCGTTACTATGCAACAGCGCGCTTTCTCCGTTGTTGAACCCTAATTTGGAATGGGCTTCCTCCTGAGCTGCGGTCTCTTCCTCGAGACTCGTCCACCGTCTTCTCTGCTCTCAAGACTGTCCACTTTCGCCTGGGTTGGGCTGGGAGCGCCTCTGATTAGTTTCCTTGGAGGGGCGCTATATAAATGATTAGTTGATTGATTGATCAATTATAAAGGCAAATGCCCTTTTAAATATATTGTTCTTAAAGTTTTATTTCCCCATAAAACCGAATGATGATGATGATGATGATGATGATGATGATGATGATGATGATGATGATGATGATGATGATGATGATGATGATGATGATGACGATGATGATGATGATTATGATGATGTTGAATCTCTCGTTGTTTTAACTTCTTTTCATAGGTTTTCGCTAGATGGCAAGCTGATATGTAAAATTCTATCAATCAATCAATCAAATTCTTTTATTGTTCACCAATCTTTGTACACCAACTGTTTCTAATCTTTTGTCATTTAAGAGTCAAAATAGCGTAGATTTATAATGTTTTTGAGGCGGATATTGGGAAGTGTCAATTAATCTTCAATTTCAATAGATGTTGGCAGAGCAAATGGCGGTTTCTGTGGTGGAGTTGCTGATGATGACTGAGATAATAACGCTAATGATGATGATGATGATGATGATGATGATGATGATGATGATGATGATGATGATGATGATGATGATGATGATGATGATGATGATGATGATGATGATGATGATGATGATGATGATGATGATGATGATGATGATGATGATGATGATGATGATGATGATGATGATGATGATGATGATGATGATGATGATGATGATGATGATGATGATGATGATGATGATGATGATGATGATGATGATGATGATGATGATGATGATGATGACGATGATGATGATGATTATGATGATGTTGAATCTCTCGTTGTTTTAACTTCTTTTCATAGGTTTTCGCTAGATGGCAAGCTGATATGTAAAATTCTATCAATCAATCAAATTCTTTTATTGTTCACCAATCTTTGTACAATTACACAGTTTACATGGTAACACGAACTTAAGTTACATTGCGATCAGTGACAAAAGGAAAACCCAAAGGAACGAAACCGTTCCGCTGTCAGGGTCGCCTAATTACCAGTGATGGGCACTAAACTATTTTTTTTTAGTTAAACTAAAACTATTTTCCAACTGAAAAAATATAGTTTAACTAAAGTTGGCAACTAATTTTTGAAATTAGTTAACTAAACTAAAAAAAGTAGTTAAACTTTTTCCAACTTTTTCCAACTTTTGACGACAAACATTTTCACAATAAGAGGTTAAGTGAACTGTAATAATGCAGAGCGTCAATGACAAGTTCACCTTCAAACTATGCAATGTGTACTTTTCTAGCATACAGTTACAGGCATACTGTATAAGTAGTGTGTGAATTTGAAAACACAGGATGTTAATGCTAAAACCATGCAGTGTTAATCAATAAGTTTCGCGTCGAGTTGTTGATAGTGTTCAATGTTCATTGCGGAAAATAGTTGCGTAGGCCTATTGCTGATTTTTTTAGTTAGCAACTAAAATATTTTGAGTTAAACTATGGTTTTAACTAAACTATTTTATTTTAGTTAAACTTCATCCTTAACTAAAAAATTTTAGTTAAACTAAAAGTTAGCAACTTTTTAATTAACTATTGCCCATCACTGCTAATTACACAAACTATATCAGACCAATGAAGTGGTGCTTAACAATGCAATAAAAAGTTTATTTCTAAAAACATTTGTAGCATAATAATCATGAACGCTAGGTGTTAACTATACATGTAGAGAATTCCTATTTTACTTAACAGTCTAGAAAGTTTAATTTGACATTTACATAATCATACATCTTTTGCATAATAATCTAGCATGTTTAATGAGCTCTTTAACTTATGTGCATACATAATACATGTGATACACATTAATCTAAAGTGCTAGACTATATAGTTACAAACACATTAAACTGTCTTTTTATGCAACACTTAGAACTTTAACTAGATTCCGGTTTCAGTATAATAACCAAAACATGAGGATATGCAAATAAGAATATCTTATGTGGTCTATTAATCTAGTACGTTAGATAGGCTATTTAGCTTATGGACCCTTTCAATTTTCTTTAGATAAAACTCCCAGAACTTATTCTGTTCCAGTTTTGATCAGAAACAGGAGATGAGGAGGCACTACGATTTAAACATATCCATAAGATGAACTCTTAATCTGTTTTTAAATTGATGCACGTTTGTAAGGCTTGTGATCTCCAACGGCAGGGAATTCCAGAGTACTGGACCGTAGTTTCTGAGGCTATGTTGTCTTATCCTAGTGCGCATACTACTTTGATGCTACTTATTTAGGGAACGCGTTTGATGACCAAGGATCTCGTGATTTTTACTAAACCAATTGGCAGAGCTTTCCGGTAGTAATACCTATGAGACTTATACATGAACATTCCAGCTTGGAGTTTGTTAATAATTTCAAAAGGCAATATATCAAGGTTTATAAATAGGTTTTTGTATGTGCTCTGAACGGAGCATTACTAATAACCCGCATAGCACGCTTCTGTAATACTGTCAGGCTCGTCAGTCGTGTGCGGTATGTTGATGCCCAGATGAGATTACAGTAAGTAAGATATGGATATATCATCGTATAGTAAAGATTTATGAGCACCTTTTTCGGCAAGCAGTGTCTTATACGAGCTATTATACCGATATTTTTTGCCAGTTTCACGGAGATGCTAGTTATATGTTGCTTCCAAGATAAAATCTCATCAATGTGAACACCCAAAAATTTGGCTGAGGCAACTCTTGTTATGTTTTGTTTATTGATGCTAATAATGTTAGGGTGCTCAATCTCTAATTTTGATTTTCTCCCCGAGGTAAAGAGGATATAATTTGTTTTATTTGTATTCAGTGTTAGCTTGTTTGCACTAAGCCATTTGTCCACCTTGTCTAGTTCCTGATTTAGCTTATTGACCAAGTCATCCAAGGATTTATTAGACATGAACACATTAGTATCATCTGCAAACATAATGAACTGTAGTGCAGGTGAAGCAAGATAGCCTAATTGGTTTCTAAAATGGATTTACAAATTCGTCTTTGCAGTGGTTGCTTCAAAATATCGATGCATATTATCGATGATAATATGCATTATCAAGTAAGTCCTTCAATTTATGCTGACTTCACACGGTCTTGGACACTGTTTATCGTCATGTTCACGAACCGCTATGGTTAATGACTGCAATGTACAATGGTACGATGTATATCACTGTTTATTGCTTAGAATAAATCGATGTTTCAGTCTGTCTTTGTTTCTGCAAACACCATGAAGTTCCCGCATCACTTCGATTACGCGTTATGCGCACTGATTATTTCTTGGTATCTGATGGCTCCTGCTTCCAGTGATTCTCCAATACCCGCAATGTTTTTTGTAAAGTTTCAATATTTCTGAAAAGGTCTTGAAGTCATTTTCATTGTCCATCTGATTAGTAAGAAGTAGTCTGCCCAGTCATATGGAACGATTCTGCATACCTTCTCCAAAGTCTTCCTTGTTGTAGAGATGAGAATGAATGCAAGGACAGCAAGAATGGCTCTTGAATTCCACCTGGCATTGCTGATGTTTGGAATTTTCTTAAACTTAACCATTGGAAAACACCATTTTTGCTCAAAGATGGTATAACAATTTCATGTCATTTCTCTAGCCTGCTTTATCGAGGATTTCTTCTGTTCCATTCACAAACTGTGCCTTCAGTTCCTCATACTTGTTCATCAGTTGAGACATTAACAGATATTCTATGTTTTGGAGACTTGGTGTTACCACCAAGTTCCTCGTCCATGACCACCCTGAGAATCATGCCCAGAACGTGATGCTGGTATATGATCAATTGTGGTTTGCTGATACCCTTGCGAGAGAACATTCGTTGCAATTTGACAACTCCATTTTTCCGAGTATTAACATTGGTTGTATCATCAATGATCATCTCATTGCATTCCATAAGTTGTATTCATCAAGAACTTGTGCAATTCTTGCAGCAATAGTTCGGCCTTGCCATCTTTCAGAGGCAGTGCATCCACTTTAACTTCGGTTCTCTCATTCCTCAGTACCACAATCTGATATTCATTTTCCTCAATGCGCTTGCGATCAAAATGTAAGGACCACTGTTCCATCTGTAACTTTTCAATCATATCCTCCTTCAATTTAGCAGCCTCATTGATAGTTGCACTTTTCTGGTGAGACATCGTCACATTGTATATTGCCACTTTAAAAAATTATAAAAATTAACAAGTTCAGTTGTTTGCCCACAAACCCTTCTATATAGACCAATATTTGGATTCTTCAAGAAAGTGCTCAACAGTTTTGGGACGTTCCAGACAGCTGTAAAAGTTCTAAACAGTTCCATAAAGTTTTTAAAAATGCTACTACTTATGGGTATAGTAACGTTATTATACGGTGAGTCCAATTTGTCTTTTGGGGTTACCTTTTTTCATAGCCGAGAAGAGTCAATTTTTCAGCGTTTCAAGGCAAAAATTCTTCCCTTTATGATGCAGGAAATCGGTTTTTTCAAAAAAGTTAAAAAGTTATAACCCTAGTGAGTACACTCTACCGGTTAGTTTTCCGAAACTATTATTAGAGGTGGTTACAAATATTTTGCGATGTGAGTATACGGTCTCTAAAGGTGAGTACATGCTGCATACCCGCGTATACCCTCGACTACAGCCTTGCAAATGAGCATTGTGCAATGTGCAATACGGCAGCCGATTGATTTGAGTTAGACATTGAGTTTTTCCGGAGACGGTTAGACATCGCCATCAGTTGATGCTTTCTCAGTAGATAGCGGCGCTCAGTGAATACATAAATAATAATACTGCGACGACTATAATTGTTTTATTATTGTGTTTGCAATCATGTTTGCAGTAAATGCAGTCATTACCCATAGCGGTTCGTCAACATGACGATAAACAGTGTCCAAAAGCGTATGAAGTCAGCAAAAATGAGGCTATTATGATGTTTGTTGATTTGTTTTCTTTTTGTTTCCAGCAATGGACGACAGTGTGTCGGAATTCATCGTCCGTACATGTCGAATGCTTCCGAAATCCAACACAACCGTATTTGATACCATACATTTACAAGCTTACACCGATTTGAAAGTGTATTCAATTTTATGTGGCAGCTCTGCTGAGTTCTTCGTTCAACCGATGCGTAAATGCATCGACGACGTTGACTGCTTTTGGATTAAAAGACATTCATTAGCCTTTACAAATGAAACGCCAGTCTTGCCATACGATGTCCGTCATAGTGCTGGTGCAATAGACTGTTTCTTTATGGAACCATATCTTGATTATCCAGCTTTTATTCGACTCCGGCATTTAGGGAACATGTTGTATAACTGGGAGCGTAAAACCTTTGAATTTATTCAGGCTAACGACCAAAAACTTTTTAAAACAACCGAACTGGATCTAAGTGACGAAGTTACGAATCGTGGTGGATGGCTCAAGGTTGGTCCGGCGAATAAGAGTCTCCCAGAAAATATAACTTCATTTTCAATTGATATTGTTACATCTATATGGTGCCCACAGTGGCCAAACGAAGCAAAAGATTGGCCTACGCGACAAAAGAAATACGATTGGCCGACGACTGCCATCATCCACGAAGTAATACAGAATGGTTGTCATGTTGTATTTGCAAAACATCCCGCTTGCAGAAATGATGGGTACCAGTGCAGGCTGTCATTTTCAGTTGCGGAAGTCATATTACTTCAGAGTTGGACTCCAATTCAACAGATTGTCTACCATATGCTCAGATTCTTTGCCAAGAGAGAACTATTAAAAAAAGAATGTCCAAAAGAAGACGAGGTTCTCTGTACTTACCATTTTAAAACACTTATGTTGTGGTCTTGTGAAGAGATGTCACAAGAATGGTGGAATTCCACGTCTGTTATTAAAATATGCTGCAATTTATTGGAAAAACTTTCAAAATGGCTAAAAAGAAAAAGATGTCCAAACTATTTCATTCCTCAAGCAAATTTGTTTCATGAACACTTTAACCGGAAGATCGTCGATGAAACATCTAAAAGGTTGGTTTATTATTACGACTCCGACATTCTGAGCCTTTGGTTTGTCAAGTTTTATATGCAGCCCAGTTTTCTTGATGTGTTTGATGCAAAATGCACTAATGACGTCGTGAGCTGTGTCTGTGATCATATGCTGCACACATGTGAAGCCACGAAGGCAGATAGACCAAAATCTGTCGACTTCTATGTTTCATCAAAGTTCTATCTTGATGTCAGAAACGCACATGATTCAGTAAAGAATAGAATCTTATTGTCTGAAATCAATTTTTGGAAGTATATTTTGAGAATGGAGGATAAATTCCATTGTCGGCATTCCGCAGAAGCTGAATCATGCTACTGGTTTTATGAATCGATGCTACGCATATTGCACGCTTCCCATTTATTAGACTGTAAAGAAATGCGCTGTGACAGTGAATGGTTTGTTGAAGTAATCAGACGAGTTTCCATAAAACCAAAATTCTTTAGATCTAAGCACAAAAACTTGCCAAGACCATTAAACACTGCTGTTAATAGAAGCCAATTATATTTCATTAAAGCTCAGGATCTGATGGAAAATATGACTGGATCAAATGACGATCTAGAATTTCAAGTTGTGTCTGAAATATCAAAGCGACTTCTCACGAAAGCTTTGGAATGTGTGGATTCCACAACAAACACTATCGTTAAGGCGACTGTGGCCTACATGGCGGCTTTTCATTTTGCCGCTTCAGAATATCAGATTGCTACAGATCCAGAGTGTTTGCGAGTGGAAAGGCTGAGAAAGAGGAAACGGAAACATTAAATGCAGGCTGTTTGTTGTATATTGAAGACATTTCTAAGATAATTGGATTTTATTTGATCTTAAGGAAGATTAAAGACGGTTTGCATTATACTAGGAGGCAGTTTTTTCTAGATCTGCGTCTTACACCTAAGGTGTTTGCTCATTATTTAAAAATTTCGTCAATTCAAAGAACTGCTGGGGCTTTTAGACTGGATCGAATTTTCCAAACTCCATCGTTTCCGTTGGATGCTATTTTAGTGATTATTACGAACCAGAAATCTTCACAAATATCAAAGACAAGAAGGAGTGTTTTGCCTGTTTATGACATAATCGATCCGGTGAATAAAACAGAAGCGCCAAGTGAATACTGCTTGCCAAATGAAGACGATATTATTCAATTGCTCATAGAATATTCCTTAGAAAACATGACATCATTTTACAATGCGATCTCAAAAGACTTTGACATTGACTGCAATACAGTTGACTGTTACCGTGCTGCTTATCTATACAAGTGTCGTAGATATCCTGAAGTTTTCCATTTGTGTGAGCGAATTCTCAATGAGCCTGATTTGCGGACCGATTTGAAGGAACTTGCATTTGCAAATGTGATGGTGGTGCCACCTGTTGACTCTTATTTTGACAAAGAAATCCAATGTTTGCTTGGACTTCGCACAATTGTTTGCTATCTATCGCCTTCAAATGAGGATTTGGGGGAAATAGATGTCAGTGAAATATCGACGTTCCAGAATAATTTCGCCCGAGAGATTTACTGTAGGAAGCGTTTACCTTCAGAAGTTCTTACCGAATCTTACTTTCTGAAAAGTCATTATTTTCTTGGCAGACATTTCCTGGCAAGATATTTGACAGTGAGATGTCTGATTGATTGCAATCATTCACTCACAGAAGTCATGTTCGAATTTAAAAAACTAAAAGCTTCTCTTCCTTTTGAGCAAATCATTCGTTGCTTTGTTGAGCAGAAACTCAACAACTTAAGTTTTTGATGCAAAACACTATTCATGCTAAAATATCATTTAATGGCGAAGAGGTTTGAATTATATTAGTAGAAGTACAAAAATCGAGCGTCGTTGTTTAGCTTACTAAAATAGAAAATGAGCAGATTCTACTACTAATTTTAACTGTGGAGGGCGTATAATGACTGGTTCTATATAGTTCGCATACTGTGATATAAGTCTACACTCCCACTGTGAATGCTTTCTTTGTGTTTATTTAGAACTGCATCGGATTGATAGCCACCATGTTACTTTAAGACGTTCAAGTAAACGCTGCTGTAAGACCTCCTAGAAGGAGGGAGCCAGCTCAACATGGGACCTTGACTCGGCTCCGTAGTACACGGCTGGTTTAGTCTGATTCAGAAGGCGTTCACTGCGTCGTACTATGGGATGCTTCTTCATTGTATCCATTTGCACTTGGCCTAATTTTAAATATGGAATTACCAGGGGTACCATGGTTCCAAAGTGGGGAATGGTTGTCGTCCTTGACGACGCACCAGGGTTCATTTTAATCCCACCAGCAAGTTTTACTTCGGTATCACCAGAAAGCTCTTGAAACTTAAATACCTCAGGGCAGGAAACGTCTTCTAAGTCCGGGATTCGAACTTCCGACGACCCTTCTGAGACTGCAAGCTTCTACCTCCTCTTGGAGGAACCTGCCAAGCCTACGTAGGTATTCCTGCCTAAAAATAGGATCACAAAAAATTAAGGCGTAAATGTAACGTGTGATACAGCACTGCCTTTAATGTTCGCAGCCAGGAAATACATGTTGGCTAAATTGGTGCAATAGTGTAGAACATTTTTTATGGATAGCTTGTTATTATGCAAATTGTTGTCTTCATTCAAATAAATTGCAATTATCGTAATTTTACGGTTATCCGATTAAAAAATAAAGATAGGCAAAGAAAACACTTTAGCTAATACGTCTAAGAAGAAAGTATCGGTAACCTGAACCTAACATTTAAATTGTATGCACTCAACTGAGAAAAAAGATGAACAAACAGAAGGAAAAAAGAGGAGGAGAAGGAGGAAGAGGAGGAAGAGTGTCAAGCCTTAGAAACAGCCATGGGTTTTAAATTAAATCGACTTCAGTTAATAAATCTCAGAGTAGTAAGTAAAGGAATCGATCTGGCGCAGTCTTTAGCGTCAAAGGAATCGATCTGGCGCAGTCTTTAGCGTCAAAGGAATCGATCTGGCGCAGTCTTTAGCGTCAAAGGAATCGATCTGGCGCAGTCTTTAGCGTCAAAGGAATCGATCTGGCGCAGTCTTTAGCGTCAAAGGAATCGATCTGGCGCAGTCTTTAGCGTCAGAGGAATCGTTCTGGCGCACTCTCTAACGTATGAGTGATCGTTCTGGCGCACTCTCTAACATATGAGTGATCGTCCTGGCGCAGTCCCTTCAGAGTAGGGCCTATTGGTTCTAGCGAAATTAATTCTTTTCATTACATTTAATATATTTTAATTATATTTGAACCCTAATTTGTACTCTTACACGATTTAATTATTGGATCATTTCAAATGTTGAATAAACATATTTCTTGTACCAATTTTAAGTAGGACCTATATTTAAATTATTTTGAACTTCAACGATTTGTATAGCGCCATATATATATTTCTTGCAACAATTTTTAAATAGCATCCTATATTATATTTAATATAGTTTAATTATATTTCAATATATTTGAAACCTAATTTGTACTCTTACACGATTTATTTTAATTATTGAAACATTTCAGATGAGGAATAAACATATTTCTTGCATCAATTTTAAGTAGAGCCTATATTTAAATTATTTTGAACTTCACCCATTTGTATAGCGACCTAGCACAGCGAGGCTTATTTGAATATGACATTTTAAAATATATATATTATGTTATAATCTAATGTATATTAAAAGTTGTACTCTTACACGAGGTATTTTAATTATCTTATTGAAACATTTCAGCTGGTGAATAAACATATTTCTTGACGCATTTTAAAATATTTTAGTTATTTTAACATGCTACATAGTCTAGTGGTTAGCACGTTGGACTAGCAACCCAGAGGTTGGCGGTTCAAACCCACACCAGGGCAGAAAATTTGAATCCAAACTTCTACTCAAACCCAGTCAACAGACATATGCCGAATATGAGGTTGAGATAGACCAAACCTCATATGCCGAGGCTAAGAAAATGAAGTCGCTCTCACTTCATACCCGACTTTGCATTAGATTCATAGACAACTTCTGAAATATTTTGAGATATTCAATCATAGCTCGAGTCGGCTGAGTGCGCACAGTCTATAATTCTATACAACTGGTCCGTCAAAAGACCCTATACGTTAGAGAGTGCGCCAGAACGATTCCTCTGACGCTAAAGACTGCGCCAGATCGATTCCTCTGACGCTAAAGACTGCGCCAGATCGATTCCTTTGACGCTAAAGACTGCGCCAGATCGATTCCTTTGACGCTAAAGACTGCGCCAGATCGATTCCTTTGACGTTAAAGACTGCGCCAGATCGATTCCTTTGACGCTAAAGACTGCGCCAGATCGATTCCTTTGACGTTAAAGACTGCGCCAGATCGATTCCTTTACTTACTACTTCTCAGCATATGAGGGTGGATAGTTGTCAGATCTTTCTAATGACTTTGTAATAGCATACCGTCAGTGAACTCGATAAAATAATATCTGAGTTTGATAAGAGACGCAGTAACGCAGTTAGAGCAGAAATATCGAAAATATTTCCTCCCTGTTGGAGATTTGCTCGACTAGTGAGCAACTCTTGGATCAGCAGTGAAACGTTGATAATTCTTTCTAAGAAATTATGAAATATTACAAGTATTCAAAACAAAATATTTTCATAAATTATTTTGCCCACCGTTGCCTACTTCTCGTTTCCTAGATCTATCTGACTTCAAACCTGGCTTCTCCAGTGGATCATAATTTGTCCATTACTATCGTAATCCAAGCGACCACAGGCTGATGTCTGGAGCGTTCTGACAATGACGCTATAGCAGTGTACGGTACTGTAAGAAAGACGATTGATGAAGTCTGTTCCTGTTCTCATCCGCTGTTGACAACTACATCTGACAACGGCGACAACTTCTTCCAGTATTTTGGTGGCAAGCGGTGCTAAATGTAGGGACTGAATATTCTTCGGGGGACTTAAAGGCCTTCTCTACGATGTGGATGTCGTTGTTGTCTTGCGGAGACAACGAGACGTCTTTACATATTTCTCATATTAATCATACAGCGTATTTAAAACAGCCTTAACATAGCCTAACATAACTTTGAGAGAGTCTGTGATTCGCTTCGGCCAAAGACAGCGCAGGGTCAACCCGTCTATGAGATTTTATCGTTCCTTTTTTCCAGTACAAGAAGTCATTAGATTAGATTGTTAGATTACGGTACGTTAATTGTAGCTGGGATAAGTTTCAGGAAGAATTTGGTCCATTTTTAGGTTTTATAAGATTTTTACATCCCCTTTAGGATGTCTTCACTTAAATCTAAACGCGGAAACTGTCATAAAATAGGTTGTGGTGACCTATTTTATTTCCAGATACCTACTTCTAAACAAAACCTCATAACAACCTAGTATGAATGCTAAATAAGTTGGTAGTTTCTGTTTAAGGGCGCAGTGTCAAATCGAAGATAATTTTTCCAGGCTTCGTACAATAACGGGGTTAGAGGATTTCATGCCTCGGCATATGAGAACGAATGGCCAGTGCTCTTCCAAACCGTATGATCAGTTTACGCTCACTATACTCAGTGATAGCTGAATTCGCTGAATAATTTTCTGCGCGCTAACCACTGCACTATCGCGCACACCAAGTTTTACTTTAAATAAAATAACAGCAATTTTTTTGTCAGTATTTCTTTGAATGTATTGAGTTGTCTGTATGCGATGAAATAACTCAAAGGAACATCAAATTCAAACAATGCAATGATTCTGTGTTTCTTTGCAATTTAAATAACTGCTACTTGTCCCGTCGCTGCTTATTTTCACTTCCTGCTCGACGGCTCTGTTTGCTCATAATGATGATGATGATGATGATGATGATGATGATGATGATGATGATGATGATGATGATGATGATGCTGCTGCTGCTGCTGCTGCTGCTGATGATGATGATGATGACGACGATGACGATGACGATTACGATGACGATGATGACAATGAAGATGATTTTATGATGATGACAATGACTATGATGGCGATGACGATAGAGGTGATGGTAATAATGATTACGATAACGATAACAATGTTGATAATGATGACGACGACGACAACGTCGACGAGAATTTTACTTGTATTTCTACAAAATTGTAAAACACTTAAATCCAGCTATCAATTCATGGTATATACATATTGTCTCCTACATGTTTTTCGTCGTTCTCTTCGTCTAGCAGCGTCTGTAGTTGTCAGTTGAATATTGTGGCTGACTTCAGTTCTATTTGCAGCTTTGTGCTAACAAAAGAGTTTCATTTCACCTATGCACTGAGCTCATCTATTTGGCGACCATTGTGCTACTCTTTCGCAATAGTTTACACTGACGTTTTAAGGGTTATAAAAGAGTGCTTACTTATGTAGACTGTAGAGGATTGCAAGCTCGTGCAAAAATATTGTATTTATCCGATTCACTCGCTCACCCACAGCTGTAAACAAGCTTCAATTTTTACACCGGATATTAAAATGATGCTTTATTGTTCACGTGCAATATTTACTGTTATTTTCAAAAGTATTAGTTGAATTTGTTAATTACAATAAGTAACTGGAGTGTCTATCTTATTAAAACAAGACGCCTTTCTATCTAGTTGCCAGAGGTGCTAGATCCAACTCGTCACACGATGTTTGGTAAGAACTTTCCAGTCCAGTGAATATTGGCTTAGAGTCATTCAAGAAAGTGACTTGGTTTTAACTTAGATTTCGATCTTAAATTCAAGCAAATTAAAAAAGAAAAAGAGACTGCACGAAAAACGGCATGGTCGAAACACGAATTGAAATCTTTGAAATAAGCCACCATCGCTCTGCGAACCGCCAACTTCACGCACAGGGGCTCCACGACGTATGTTGTGTATGACGTAGGCGTAATTTTCGGAGTATATGAGGGGTTCTGGACATTAAAGAATCTCTACTATGTATGATCTTGGCACTTATTACCGCCTCTGATTAGGCTGTACTGCGAGAGGCGCTTTATAAATTCGTAAATACAATGCAATACAATAAATACGATATTAACAGATGTTCAAATTACATTTACAATACACTTAGCATACATGTAGGCCTACTGGTGTTTAATTCAGAACAAGAAGGGGTCAGAGGTCGCTGACGACACATGATTCCTTGAATCAAGTGAGCAGTCTTTTTTTCATTAGACCCAGTTGATACAGTCCAGGCGGTATATATTTCAAAGTCTATCCCCATTTACGTCTGAGAAACATCTAATGGTTACCTACATCTCGTCCCAATTACTTCAACCAGCCCACCTTTGTCAGTTAGCCACAATAGAAACCCTCCGCTCAATCCGATCGCTTTACGGCCTCACACTTTTGTGCCTCTCCACTCAGCTCGTCCTTAAAATTTAGCAAACGGTATAATGCTTCAAGCTACTACAACACCGGAGTCAACTGCCACCTGAATTGCGTCAGATATTTGACCCATTCTAATAGCTCACCTGTTCTGCACCTCCTGCAATCTCTGCCTTGTTATTTCAATCACCTGAACAGGATGATCTGGTTGTTAATTCAACCAGAACTTCGCTATGGTCGATCAGACTTTCTGAATATGTTGCCGTGCACCAAGGTCTTCTTTTACCTGTATTCTGTAACCCTTACATCTCAAACAAAAACAACACACGAATATTGGAAACACTTTCGTAGACATTGTGATATTTCAGACAGACCATTCTGATGAATTTAAATTAAAGTAACTTTATTTGCGAAAGTTGTTACGGCGAATATTTTAGCATGACTTAGAGTCTGCTTGGAGTGCAGGAAATTCGAATGAAACATCGAAAAACTATAAACATCACAGTGAGAATAAATTTATTGTCTTGCGATATCAAGCGTAGACAAAGAAGTCGTCAGTTCTTGCATTCGTATGATTTTTTCTAAATTTAAAATATCGAGAGATGGTCAGTCTTCTACCATCTGCGAGTAATTTGCTTTATGTCGGGGTTCGTATGTTGCGAGCCTTGTCTTCTTCGTCGTTATGTAGCCTAGTCTAGCGTCTTCTACCATCTGCGAGTGATTGCTTTATGTCGGGGTTCGTATGTTACGAGCCTTGTCTTCTTCGTCGTTATGTAGCCAAGTCTAGCGTCTTCTACCATCTGAGAGTGATTGCTTTATATCGGGGTTCTTATGTTGCGAGCCTTGTCTTCTTCGTCGTTATGTAGCCTAGTCTAGCGTCTTCTACCATCTGCGAGTGATTGCTTTATGTCGGGGTTCGTATGTTACGAGCCTTGTCTTCTTCGTCGTTATGTAGCCTAGTCTAGCGTCTTCTACCATCTGAGAGTGATTGCTCTATATCGGGGTTCTTATGTTGCGAGCCTTGTCTTCTTCGTCGTTATGTAGCCTAGTCTAGCGTCTTCTACCATCTGCGAGTGATTGCTTTATGTCGGGGTTCGTATGTTGCGAGCCTTGTCTTCTTCGTCGTTATGTAGCCTAGTCTAGCGTCTTCTACCATCTGCGAGTGACTGCTCTATGTTAGGGTTCGTATGTTGCGAGCCTTGTCTTCTTCGTTGTTGGTCTAGCGTTTGGCGGCACCTGTTGGAGCTGGCATCAGTAGATATTGCAGCTTGTGAGGCTCTGACGTCGGGTAATTTAGAACTGCGAAAGACATGGATAACCGCGTCTTAATGTTGACGAGTTGAGGCTTCATTGTCTTTTTTAGTCGAAATTATTCGCGAGAAATTCTTCACAGCCGCTCTGCGTTTGAATAGGTACCACACCATCAAAAATGATGTAGTTTGTTTTAAAAAATGTGACTAGCGTCGTCCTTCTCCTTTATCAAGAGTACGGGAAGTGGCTGAGTAAATCTAGTATTTCCTGTTTACCGACGTTGTCATGACAATTATGAATGGTGTCTTTCTCCTCCTGTACCGGTATCCAGTCATAGGAGTGACATCGCACAAGCAGGCTGCTGGCGGAGTTTAATCCATGAACTAAAATTCTAGGGGTTATTCTAGCGACGACGCTGATGCAATATGATAACCTCTCACACGAAACTGTGTACTTTAATATATAAATGCAATCACAGTTGAATGGAAACCCTCGTAGTAAATACAAAAATCATACGGAGATATGCTATCGGGTAAACAAATAGCTTCACAGCTATCTTAAGGAGAACATGACTATAAATACAGGCCTATAAGGGTGATTAAAACGTACGAACGTTGGCCTGACACACCAGTACACTCGCCTCTTTGGAAGCCTCGTCCTGAAATTCAGTGCGAATCGCACACTGGGATGCAGCTATCGAAAGACATGACAACTTTTTAGATCTATCGATGCAGTGACCCCAAATTAAGACTCGAAAAGAACGGAGACTGAAAGGGTGTCAAAGGCGCGATGAACCAGGTTCAATTAAGTTGATCACACGATTACGGTCAGTAAGGTATGAACACAAAGCATTCGCTGAAACGATAGTTGCGAAACTTTCGTAAGAACACAGACTTAATTAGATGATTTAATTACAATGGTAACTGTATTCTACGGGCTTTATAAAAGAAGAAACCAAATAAAACTCACTTAAACCAGGTGTTTATGTGTGCGCAGTAGTCTAATGATTAGCCAGCTGGTCTAATGTTAGGCGTGCTGGACTCTCAACTAGAAAAAACAACTTAGCGTAACTGACCGTACACTGTCGATGGCTAGATCAGGAGCAGACGAAAATTATTGGACATCCGCCGTCAGATACCGAGGCTAAGAAAAATGTAGTCGCTAACACTTTATATACCTAAGGCTGCTTCTCAGAGGAGCTTACGGGACTGCTCGTCTTCTTCTCGTTGTCCGGTCCCTACGCCTAGGCCCTCAAAGACCATGAAAGAGGAAGACAGGTTGCGAAATAAGTAATTAATATCGTGATTACTTTCATTCGTTGGAATATTACACATTGCAGTTATGCAGAAGAAAAGGAAATAAATGTGAATGGTGCATTTCCAAGTAATGTGGAGGATAAACACTGACCCATGTAACAGAAAATCTAATAATAGTGTAAAAGCTGCGAACAGTCAATATACGAAACCAATAAAATAATGAGAATACTAACACGTTTTATTACGCCTTTACGAACACCGTTACGTAGCCGTTTCCACAGAGAACTGTGGAAACGGCTGCGTTCCGGAGAGGGGCTTGCCATTGATGATGATGATTTACGAACATCGACAGGCTTAGATACGAATATCGACAGGCTTAGATAGGTGCCACTTAGAATTTGCGAAAATTCTTCTTCAGCTATGTGTAGACCTACCCAACAGTGGGATTACGAAGTTTAAATGCAAGACTGTTCCAATACAAGAGAGCATGGTTGTGCGAATCGTCGAATGTGAACACGAAACCAATTAGATCCCACGATTTCAAGGGGGAATGTTACATAACATAGCACAGGGTGAGTTACTTAACAAATTCGCGTATGTTTTAGAACCATTGCACTTCATTATTCGATACCTGACTTATCTTAGCTGTTGCCAAGAGTAACGGCTCTGATCTCTTATCGTATATATAGGCTTATAACTTTACCCATACGCCAGAGACTAGTCGAAACGTGTTTTCTGATACAATACGATCGATGACATGAATCCCAAAAAGATAAACTTGCACCATGGAGAATAAACCCATTAACGTGACTGGTTATAAGACAGTTCTTAATAAGGCTGTCATAGACATCGTTATAAGGTGTTTGTAGTGTAACGCTTGTCACTTCAGTTCGTAATCGTAATGACATTTTCCAGCGCCCAGAAAAGGAAAGTGGCGAGAACAGCTTTTCAACAGGCGTTAGTCAAAACAAAATCGAAAGGCGGGCAGAGGTGAAATTGGTTCCAGATCAAAATAAACAGGGGAGATCAGGCAGGCAGGCAGACAGTCAGGCGGCTAAGGTGGGTGGTGTTCAGAGTTTAAACGGTGAGAGAGGTAAATGGAAGAGAAAGAATCGGGGTAAGATTTGCGAAGAGCAATGTTTTCAGTTTCGAGTGAAAGATCTGTGGAAACGAACTCAGTTAGGAAAACGATTTATAGGGAAAAATTACTCGCTGAAACAATCTGAAATTCTTCCTCATAGAAAAATGCACCGAGTATGAGATTCAATATTGCATAGCCTGTCCATATATTATTATATTCCCGGATTTTCATAACGGGTAATTAGCATAATTAGTTCAATTATAATAAAATAACCGGGAAATAATGTTCAGCGAGCAAATAGTTAAACATTTCATTTTTCACACTTTTATTAAACACATCGATCTTGCGGTCAGATCAGTCGGCGAGGGAGAGGACTGGCCACCCACACTCCTATGGCAAGGCTAACAACACTTTATGCCTCTCAGGCTCTCAGGTTAACTTAAGGGACCGATTTTTTCTTAAGACATTGAGAACTCGTGAATAAATTGACTTTCAAAATCTAAGCAGCTCGGTAAATTGGTTAAGCTAACATACCGTACGACAAATTATTTAGAATAACTAGCCTACTTTTTATTTGGTTGTGTGTCCTTTCATGCAATTAATACTTTGTCTCACTTTACGCGATTTTATAAAATAAACGAAAGATGTGTGTAACCAGCGGGAGGTACGAAGAACCAAACCTTTTGCTGGAAGGTCGACATTTCATCGACTTGTGTTTTCCCGTGAATCCTCATTTGAAGGCAATAAATAGCCAACAAGTGTGTGAAATCCAGCCAAACATTGGATGTCTATGTCGAAACAAGAGGCAAGCGACGGCAACACATTTACACTTGCTGTAGCATTTTACTCAGTTCAGCAACATTTTCAACTGTCTTAGGCTTACTTATATACATCAGTATAATTCATGTCTACTACGACACTGTGACTTACAACGCGCTATATTAGGTGTATTGATACATAGGCTACATGCAAACATACGTACATGCATGCATACATAATTATATACTCAAATGCATGCATAGATACATGCAATAGCCCTATACTGTTGCATATGGTGTCCTGGTAGTGGAGAGTAGAAATGTTAGGGGGACGCATTATACGACAGTGTGAGATTAAGGTGTATGAAAGTGGTATGAAGGATCTAAGACCTTTGGTTACGGTTAACTAGTTCACCGCGACTTACACTGGTTTGGTCTGATAATGTATATAAGAGGGAGTTTGTCATAAAAAGGAGAGTTTTAGAGTTTCACGCTGTGTAGGCCTAGTGGAAGTTTACGTTGGTTTAGTGAAAATAAAGATTTTATGAAAATGAACGATGTCGGGCCCGGGATCAGGAGATAACGAGCCTTGACGACAGAGGCATGCAACAATACATACATACATGCATACAAGTATACTTATATGCATACGTACGCTCATATATAGACACATCAATCAGTCAATCAATCAATCAATCAATCAATCCTTTTATTGAAGCCATATCAAGTACATGGAAAATACAACATAAAGTTTGAACTTTGGCAACAAGAGGAAACCCAAAAGGGATCTTGATCCCGCTTAGCAGGGCCACCTAGTTAACATTTATCGTAATACAAGTAAATGGCAGCACAATCAATACTTTGAACGGTAACATCGATCAAGTTATATGAGTTGTAAAAGAAACAATAATAGAACTCTTTTGTGGAATCCAAAACAAAATTAGTGCAATTGCAGTAAACGGTTAACATTATACAATCATTAATATTAATACATTAATACCTTTTGACGCATCACAGTCCTAATAATAATCTTATAATTAACCTTAAGGTTTAAAACAATTCCTAGCATTGTAGCTCACCGTTATAACCACAGAAACCTTCTTTTATAGCCACATTTGTGTTTCCCATTACAAGACGTCAATGCTCTGGCTCATCTAGAATTCGTTCACACAATTGGAAGGCTTAAAATGATATGGCGACAAAATAGAAGTCAATACCTGGCAGATCACCAGTTACATTCACATGACGACAGAACTTGAGCCAAATGACATAGCAACGACTAAAAGGAAAGTTAATGGCTTGATGCGTAGACTACATATTCAATGTGGGCTCATATTGCGAAAGGACGAACAACTCACAAGGTTATTTCTCTTTGGACGTATGAAACGCATAGCTCGGTTGGATCTGCCGAGAGGCCAAGTTGGGGAGTCAAGGGATACCATAACTGGTTGGATTTACCGAGGGCCCGAGCTGGGTAGTCAAACCACACCATTACTGATTGGATCTGCCGAGAGACCGAGTTGGATATTCAAACCATACCATCACTGGTTGGATTTGTCAAGAGACCGAGCTGGATAGTCAAATCATGCCATAACTGGTTGGATTTACCGAGAGACCGAGCTGGATATTCAAACCATACCATAACTGGTTGGATTTGTCGAGAGACCGAGCTGGATATTCAAACCATACCATAACTGGTTGGATTTGTCGAGAGACCGAGCTGGATATTCAAATCATACCATAACTGGTTGGATTTGTCGAGAGACCGAGCTGGATAGTCAAACCATACCATAACTGGTTGGATTTGCCGAGAGACCGAGCTGGATAGTCAAACCATACTATAACTGGTTGAATTTGCCGAGAGGCCGAGTTGGGGGTCGAATCCAGACAACATATGGATTTGCTGAGAGGTCGAGTTATGTAGTCGAATCCAGGCGACGGCTGGTTGGATTAGCCGAGAGTCCTGGGGGAAAGTCGAATCCAGGCCGTAAATTATATCATATCAGAGAAGAGCTCGAGGCAGATGATGGTGGGTGAGCTGCGAGAGTGATAGAGGAACTGAGAAAATGAGGAAATCAGAAATAAATTGTGTACTCTAGTTTATTGCTTCGTGTGTGTTACTTTTGCCCTCTTTTCGTTTTCCAAGCCTTGTTGTTCGTAAGATTTTCGTTTTGACTCGCGCTAATAAACAACAAGGCCTACTAATTTAATAAACGAACTCTTACGTTGCAGAACTAAAACCTTGTCTTGGCTTTGAGAATAAGGCCATTCTCAAAGTCGGGTCTCGGGTTTGAAGTTGGAGGCGAAATAATAAGTTTTAGCGATCTGTGGAACGTTAGTGTTAATCTTCGGAGTTCGTCACTGATTGATATTGTATTTGCTTGTCCGTGAGCATTAGATGAGGTCCACATGAGCTCCATTCGGTTCTCGTTTGGGAATATGGGTCCTGCGTGGGCTCTATGTCGGGATGATGGCAGGATGCTGAGCAAACACTACATGTATAAACGGTTCCCATGGCAGGAATAATCTTTCATTAAATTATAATTTTCAGCGACTGTAAATAAGTGATATTGCATTGGTCAGGTGAGTCGGTGTTTGCCTGGTATATCCTGGCACAATTCTTTTGTTAACACTCAATTACCATTAGGCATATGCAGTGCTTTTTTCTAGAAAAGGTTCCGGAACTTAACAATTATGGAAGGACTAAAATCCTGAGAATAACGGGATTTGGGGTTGGGATGGATCTCAATAAACACTGAAAAATGTTCACAACACTGAAATAAAATTTAAATAACTAAATTATTGTTTAAATTATTAAAATAAATAAATTATTTTTAGTAGCTGAAAAAAGATGCCGGAAAACGTTCCGGCTGAAAAAAGCACTGGGCATATGTAGTCCAAAATGACCAGCGTCTGCTCTGTTTCGCGTCTTACTTTATGAATACATTGTAACCGAACACAACGGAGCCATGCACAACCCTTAAGAGTATTCTGAATCAACAAATCAGATTTGAGTTTTTCAGGTTATCAAAAAAGCAGTAACTAATTCCACGTTTGGAAAAGGAGTCGGGCCGGCTGGCAACTTGAAAAGGCAGTGTTGGAATTCAGCGGTTACATGTTGAACAACGAAATTGAAACAGACTTTTGTTTCAATGTAGGACCTCCAAGTGGTGGAAACGTGAAACTCAGGCTTCATAGGTACATTCTGGTATCCTGCAGTCACGTATTAGAAATCATGTGCTCCAGCTGAATCACTTAGTGTAGGAATGAACCACGTGAGAGGATATGAACGGATTAGATTAAGCCTGATATTCTAAGAAAAATCTTTAAATCTGACTAATGTAACATATTGTTAGAAACTGCATACCGGCTCTGTTCCCTATTATCAATTCCACAAGCGTTCCTCTGACTTGCATAACCATTGAAATCATCCAAGTGTCATCTAAGTGTCATCCGTTACCTTTATCAACAAGCATCATTACTTGGATTAATTGGCTGCTGCTCGGCTCATTGGACTCATCCCGAAATATGTCCATATTTCTGCATACATACATGGTGTGCTGCATTGGCTCCCTGCCTCGCAGCGTTTCTGCTATGTGGCTGCTGTACTAGATTGGCGCTGTCTCTTAGGCTGTGCTCCGTCCCATCTGTGTGAGCTCTTTCCTCTGGTCTCTGATTCATTTGGCCGGCGTGTCCTTCGATCTTCCTCTGAGGAGAACATTTAGCCCCTCGGGCTAACTCCACAATAAGGCAACGCCGGGCTTTCTCTATGGGCCGGAATGGTCTTCCGTTGGAATGGTCTTCCGTAAGAGATTTGCCTACGCCCCAGGGGTAACACCTCTGCTTTTTACAAGCTGCTCATTTGTTATCTTTATTGCCGTGGCTGGGTTGGCAGCATTTCTCAGTAAGTTTATTGAAGGTGCCCTATATAACCGTCCGAATGAATGAGTGAATTACATAAAAACATGCAGGATCCTATTACTATAAGAAGAAGAGTTTTGTGCTTGGCAGGGCGCAACTCCGAGGGTACGTATTGATAATGTCTAGTAAGAGTTCATACGCCACATTTTTGAAAACTTGTGACACAAACTTAGATATTTATTTTCAATCAATCAATCAAATGTTCTTTTATTGAAGCCCTTTGCCTTTTACAAGGCTTACAGAGAGTCAACATTAGTTAACATTATTGGCTACAATAGGGTTTCCAAAAGGGATCGAGATCCCGCTAAGCGTTCTGTAATATTTAGCATTGGCATTGGCTTAGCTAGCAACATTAATCAGTTATACTGTATATAGAGTCTTAACTAACCAGACAAATACTCAACTAGAGCCATATTTGAGGTGCAAGAGAGATGAAATAATTTAATTTTCATTTATGATGACGGTGCACAGTATGTATTTCAAGATAATTATGTAGATATGGAGCCTGGCGAACACAAAAGGGAAGCTATTCTGGACATACTTTAGGACCAACGGATCATATTGAGACGGCAACCGTATTCGAGTGGGTGCAAATAGGTCAGTAGCTCTCGGAGCTTCTTATATGGTAGGATTTTCAAAACGTTTTGAAAAAATCAGTCTATTGTACACCATTATCACATACAACTTCGAAAAGTTCATTACAATCCTAGTACTAATACTTTACTATCATTCTGAAGCCGCCGAAGCTTTTGTTGAACGAAACAAAGTATGACGTGCTCAAGTGGCAGATCGCTCCTCAATTTCTCAAATTCAGATATCACATCTGAGCTTGAATGTTTGCAGTCGATAAGACACCTCACTTTCAAATATCTTGCCAGGAAATGTCGTCCAACAAAATAATGGCACTTCACAGGATAATCATGCAAAAGAACTTTAGAAAGCGAAGACTTATCATAGTAAATCTCTTGGCTAAAAAATTCGCGGAACGTTAAATTGAATTTGTCCTCTGGTTTCTGTAAATCTTTATGTACAGAGGATAAATAGCATACAAGTGTATGCAATCCAAGTAAACATTGAATGTCGTTGTCGAAAAAGGAGTCAAATGGCGGAAAAACCATTACATTTGCAAATGCAAATTCCCTTAAATCGCTTTTAAGATCAGTCTCCTCAAGAATTCGCTTACACATATGCTTAACTTCAGGATACTTCCGATACTTGTAAAGATGCGCAGCAAGGTAACAATTAACAGTATTACACTGAATGTCAAAGTAATTGCAGATCGCATTGTAAAATGTTTCCATATGTTCTAAGGAATATTCAATGAGCAATTGAATTATGCCGTCTTCATTTGGCGAATAGCTCTTATTGGTTGCTTCTAATTTATTTGTAGGATCGGTTCTCTGATACACACAGATGAATCTTTCTGTCTTCTCTAATATTCCATACGATTTGCCATTTATTAGAGCCAATAAAAGTTCATCCATCGGAAATATTGGCTTTTGCAAATCGTAATCTAGTCGAATATCCTTATACGTTTTTTCACTTGATGAAATCATCAAATATTGAGCAAATGCCGGTGGTGTGAGTCGCAAATCAAGAAGATACCGTCTCCTGTTGTAGTGAAAATTTTCTTGAATTCGCCTGAAAAGTAGATAAAATCCAACGATTCGAACAACGTCATCAATGTAAAACAAACAACCTGCATTCACTGTTTCGTCATTATCGTCGTACTCCTCCCTCCCCAACTTCCCCTCCTCTTTCTCCTCCTCATTATTATCAGTTGTTTGCTTGATGAAAACTTTAGAGCAGAGTTCAATGACAGTTTCATAATTCGATTCTGAAAAATGAAGAGCAGCGATGTAAACTAAAACCACGCCTCTGGTAGCGCTGGACTTAAAATTATCACAGTATAACGAATTTCTTAGAAGCTCTTTTGACAACTGAGATACCAATTTAAATTCTTGAGAGCTGTTTAGCCCATTTAAATTATCCATGAGACCTTGAGCTTTCTGAAAAAGGACATCACTTCTGTTGATACTTCTCTTAGTGGATTTTGGACAGTTATGATACTTAGACCTGACAACTTTCGGTTGCCATGAAAATTCTCGAACAAATTCCGTAAAATTGTCACTGTCGTACGTAGTTTTTTGAAAGTCTAATGCAATGATAGCATGCAAAATGAACAACACTTTTTCAAACTGTGGAAACATTGCTGAGTAATCTGCTGTCGACGAGAAAAAGTTTGGTGCAACTGTTTTCCATAAGAGTTTCCTCACACTACAAAAAACTTTTTGACAGTAGCGGAAACAGTAACCTTTTTCTAATGTTACTTCATGAGAAATGTATCCAACATAATGCCAGAACCTAGATGAAAAGTGCCAGTCAAAGAATTTGAGTTTCCCATCATCCATGATTTGGGAGATAACCAGTATCCATTTGCCAAAATCTATCACAGTCTCCGTAATGTCTTCAAAAGTAGGCACACGCTCTAAGATTGGCTGTATGTACTTCAGCTCAAACCAACCATTAAGAATGTGAAAATCGTAGAATTCAGTCAAAATTCCGAGAGTCTCATCGGCTACTTTCTGATTCATGCGTTCGTAGAACAAATTTGCCTGAGGAACAAAATAGTTCGGACAATATTTTTCCTGTAGCCATTCTGATAACTTACGCAATAAATTACAGCATAATTCAATAACAGATGACGAATTCCACCATTCAGATGGCTTCTCTTCACAGGACCACAACATCAGCGTTTTAAAATGGTATGTACAGAGAACTTCGTCTTCCTTTGGACGATCTTTTTTTATTAATTCTCTCTTGGCAAAGTATCTGAGCATATGATAGACAATCTGCTGAACTGGAGTCCAGCTTTGAATTAAACACAACTCCGCTCCTGAAAATGACAGCCTCCACTGGTATGTTTCATTTCTGCAAGCAGGATGCTTTGCAAATACAACATGACAACCATTCTGCACTACATCTCGGATGTTGTCAGATGTCGGCCATCCGTAACTTCTTCGCCGAACAGGCCAATGTTTGGCTTCTTTTGGCCACTGAGGGCACCACAAGCATTGAACCACGTCAGAGAACACGTTGATATTCAACGACCACTTAACCGCTGGACCAATCGCGCCGTGTTCTTGAATAAAGCCACTTTCAGGTTTCACAACTACGACCAAATTGCTAAATTCGTTGGTCTGGTGAAAATCAAACATTTTGCCATGCCAATTATACCTCATGTCACCCACATGTCTTAGCTGAACAAATCCAGGGTAATCAGAATTTGGCATAATCTTGAAACACTTTATCATGTCGAGTAAACCACTTACATCATCGGGTAAAACCAGATTGTCATCTGTGAACGCAAGTTCATCAGCGTTGGACACCATAATGTCGATGTCGTCGATGCATGGGTTTACAGGTTCAATGTAAAATTCCATGGCGCTACCACATAGAAAGTGATGTTGCGTCTGATGGGATGCAACCGGAAATAGGAAGTGCATGGAATCAAAAACATCACTCAGCGCTTTAGGACGAAACTGACACGTGCCAACGATTAATTTTGAAATGTCTTCCATATTCTCATTTAAAAATGAAATTGTTTATGGCTGACCCTAGTTGATAGTAGGTATGAGATGGAAAGAGTCTAAGCCACAGAGTAAGGATGATACACAGTTGATGCGAACTCAGTGGGTGTGTTCTACTTTCTTAAAGAGGTAATGGATGGCTGTGCTTCATGACAGAATTGACTACTGCGGTCGGTCCGTTACTTTATTTCCGTTTAGTGTCAGCCAAAGTGTGGATGAAGGAGATTGGTGATGAAAAAAGTATTCTTTATAACAGTGTTGTTAAATAGGAATTGCTTGCTATATCCGGCTGCTATGTTTGGAAATGCATCTTCATGCTGTTTATTTAAACCTCAATGCTCAGTCGTCTTACATTATTGACTCCGCATAGTTTTAAACAAAAAGTTGTAATCGCTTGGTACTCCATGCATGCGTCGAAGATCATGTGGGTATACATGAGTACGAGCGATATCTTCACTTTAGCGCTGAAATAGTATAACAAAGAAGAACCAACAGTGTACAGGTAATACATGCACTGCTGAGATTGTACTATGAAACTGCAGGTCTATCAAGTTCAAGAGTGAAATTAACCACAGATCATGTCAAAAGTGAAAATAAACATAACGCGTTTAAACGCAGTATATTAAGCTACCAGCCTTTAGCCAGCCAAATGTAGAGATGATCGCAAAGTGTTGGCGATTTGATTTTTTTTATTAACCTCTGCAATCTTATCCGCTGCCCAGTCTTCCAGTTAATCTTTTGTAGTGCAATCAGGACAGTTTGAAAATATTTTATTGTAGAGAAGGCCGATCCAGCTATGGATTCTACAGAACTGGACGATTACTTACGAACTGCTGCCTACTTTAGCAATAGCGTTCTTAGTTATCTTCTACCAAGGAAACAAAGTGAGATTTCCGGACTGCTCTGAATAAATCTGAAACTTAATGTTCCTTCTGCAACATCAGCATCATTGGTGCAGATATTGCAGGATTCGTCGAAAGCAAGCGAATAGATTTATAGTAGGGCTGTTCAACGATTAAAATTTTTAATCGCGATTAATCTTGCGATTAAAAAAAATAATCGCGATTAATCTTGCGATTAATCGCATCATGAGTACAATATTGCTGTTGTTTACAGATAGTAAACAGCAGTGAATTTAAATAAAAAAACTTGTCATTGTTTTTCCATTTGTAATTAACATATATGTAGAATTACGAAGTTCATCCACTTTCTGTTTTTCATAAACTTGTCCTGCTTCAGCTAGTGGTTGAGACAAAGTAACTTGTTCACATTGTCAGATGAGAGTGTTCAACGTTTCTTATTAAGAATATTTCCAGCAGCAGAAAACAGTCTTTCGCATGAAGCAGTAGTTGCTGGCGACCCTAGATATTTCTGTGCTAACTTTGCAAGTGTCTTAGGTAGCACCTTCGTATTTGCCGTTTTAAAAATAAACTGGCCGTTCATTATAGGTCGTCCCACTTCCTTCTCGCTCTTTTTCTCCGACATTTTATAGATGATTAATAACCCGCTAGAAGATATAATACGAACGAAGATTAAACAACATGCACAGAAACTTTGACAGAGAGAACGAATTTGGATGACTAGTCTACACCGCCATTGACTGGTAATTGATTCGGCTGCCTGCGAGTTCGCCCAACACAACTGAGCGAATTAAGCCCAATCTCGGCCAAAGACTTTTGGCTTCGGCAGTACCTCACGCATTGCAGTGTTCGGTAAATTCCTATCCAAAACTGTGTGTTTGCGATTAAAATTTAATCGCGATTAAATTTTTTAATCGCGTTAATCGTCCAGAAAATTTAACGCGTTAATCGCGTGCGTTAACTGCGATTAATCAACAGCCTTAATTTATAGGTTTGAAAAGGATGGCATCATAGTTCGAGAATTCGTGACTTTCGGTTTTAAAATTCGTAAAAATTCGCGAATTTTTGGTCTATTTTAAAATTCGTAAAAATTCGCGAATTTTTGGTCTATTTTAAAATTCGTAAAAATTCGCGAATTTTTGGTCTATTTTAAAATTCGTAAAAATTCGTTAGGCCATTGTTCGGTCTTTTGCACATTGATAGTGGGTTTTGCAAAAACAGCGTAAGCAACAACAAATGTGATGACGTCATGATTTGTTGTGTTAAGCTTCTGCTTAGAATTTAATATAAAATTCAATATTAAAGTTTATTACGTAACGAGTTCATTTAGTTAAAATCTAATTTTTAAAGACGAAAGAACCTGGACCGGAGTGGAAGTATGTACCGTAGTAATTTTGGAGGAGAGGGAAAGTGTTGTTTTAGTGACGAGGAATTTGTTGCTTGTTCTGCCGGAATTCGGGAGCACTTGTATGGCGAAAATACAGAAACCAGAGTCGAGTGGGAGCTGTTGGCTGTTCCTGACTCAGAATCAGAAGACGATGAAGCAGAAGACACAGCTCGGTGAACGTTGCCAACCCTTTTTAACCATGTTTGGTTGCAAGCTGTGTTAGTGGCTGACTGGTGACACTGGAGCTGCATGGGCACTGGTGGTTTTTCGTTCTACTGACTGACACTCACAGTCACACACCCCAACTATGATAGAAATCGAAGTTCAAGACTCCAAGTAGAACAGTAACTGAATATCAGCAATATTGTGTTGCTAGTCAGCTATCTTTACGGCTGATTGATTGTCTATGATATTGACATTTACTTGCTTAAAAAGTTCAAAAGTAAATAAATAATAAAATTCGTTGCCATGGCAAAGAATTCTAATTATTTTATTATTTTACAGATTTTTACGAATTTTAAAACTGCAGTTTTAAAATTCGTTAAAATTCGTGAATTTTAAAAATTCTTAAAATTCGTAAAATGCGAATTCTCGAACTATGGATGGCATAGTCTCTGGGAGGAGCCGGGGCACGTGCCCACCAATAATTGAGATGGACTATACAGTGCAATGCACCCAATGCAACAAGTGTAGAATGAATAACCAAATCCCCAACCAATATTTTGGGCAAGTTTACGCCAGTGGAAGAAAGTACTTTAAAACTCAGGGTAGTTGCAAAATGCAACTCCAATCTGTTGTTTTCATAAACATTTCCACAGTAATAAACAGATTTATTTAAAAAATTTATAAACATCGCACGCCAGATTAGTAATTTTATTGTCTCTTCGTATTCTGACGTCAACATCTAATTCTAACTAATTAGTGGAATGCCAATTCTAATTCTAGTTTTAGTGATTGCCAACTTTAATTCTTATAATTATATTTGAAAGGCCACTGCGACGCGTAGTAGAACATTCGTTGTATCAGGACCAATTTTTTTGAATGCGCCGTACGTCGAACTCCGCGTTGCGGACTTTTCTATTAAAAGCCTCAGGAAGAGATGAAAGACTTACTTCCTCGAGTCATATGAATAAGCCGAGTGTAGTGCATTTACTGTATTTTTAGTTACGTCAAATTGCGCTTTATGAACATCATATGTAAATAATATATGTAAATAATAATAATAATGCTCATTCAATTTATGCTCCAGGCTTATATTGTGCTTAATCATGTGTTCGATAAATAGGCTTTTATCTGTCCTGTTTTGTGTCTGATTTGATCCGACTTTTGTACAACTACAGCAACAGTATTTTTACACTTAAGGTAGCAAAACCTTAATTTCTCATGAGCTCCTGAGCATAGCCTTCTTATTCTCTACTACTAAGCAAAGAACCCAAGTTAAGATCTGCCCTAAAGTCTGAAGAGTACTACAAGTGAGACAGCAGACCTTCTACTAACAAATATGCAGTCAATCTACATATACTTTGGCTTTTTGCTGCGCTCCACATTCCAAGAGTGTTGGACTTTCGGACCATTTCGGTGGCTAGTCCAAGGTTTTGGAATTTATTACTCAGTTCTCTTCGTTCTGTCAGCCTGTCGTTCAGTGAAAGTATTCTGTGATCTTCATTGACTTTATGGCACTTGATGATTGATTTTGTACAAGTTTGATCAGTCGCCTATATTAATTGATTTTTAAAGTTAATTCATTGCTCAAATTATAATAACATTCCCAATACTTTAACATACAATGTCATGTACAATTGTACATCTATTTAGGTATCAGTCCAGACAAGAAGGCTTCAGAGGTCGCTGATGGCACGTGACTGACCGAATACACTCGTAAAACCAGCAGTCTTCTGTTTCTAAAACCGGTTGGTACAGACCAGACAGTCTTTTATCCTTTTACCTCTGAGAAACAATTAATGCCTACAATTCGTCTCAATCATATCACCCTGGACCACCTTTTGCCGTTTAGTTAAAATAGAACCTATCCTCTCAACCCGCTCGTGTTCCGGCTTCACACATTTGTGCCCTTCCTCTCACCTCGTCCTTTACTTTTTGCAACCTATCTATAGTCAGGCTACTCCACTTCTTTGGAATCAACAGCCACCTGAATTACGTTAACTACATGTGAGCTCAACTGCCGTGCTCCTTTGTAATCTCTGCGTAACTATTTTACTCTAAGGGAGTTCGTTTGTATATATTTCATTTGCCTGCGAATGCCTGTAAGAATTTCTCTCTGGGCTTCCCCCAGTCAGATTATGAATACATTTGTACATACATGAGCACTTAGATAGGCTACATACGTGCATAATAGGACTCTCACTCAAAGCTTAAAACATTCCTTTTCAACGAATCCAGACCCGGATTGAAAAACAGGCACTCTGCTGGAAACTTCCAGAGTGCAACGCAGAAGCTTCGCTGTGGTCGGTCAAACTACCTGAATAGGTTGCATTGCGCCTTATGACAAGAGTGCCTAGGTAGGCCTATTTCTTTGCCTACATTCCGTAAGCTTAACGTCTCGAACAAAAAAATAATTTTAATTGGTATTTTTGAATTGCTTACAGAACAATTTTGACTGCGAAAGTTCATATACGCTGAATATCTTAGGCCTAGGCCCAATGACTTACAGTCTGGTGTGATTGCAGCAATTCGAGTCAAATAACGAAAATTAATCATTTTAAATAATTATAAAGGCATCAGCAAGAACTAATTTATTGCCTTTTGATGCCAAGCATAGACATGGAAGTCTTCGGTTCTTATGTTTGCACCAATGTAGAGAATCGGTTGAGAGTTATTTCTAATAAAAGAATAATTTTGCTATTTTAATTTAATGTGACATCAAAAAATTTCTTAACTCCAGCGCCGCTTTTTTTCTCAGCCTTCGCCCTCAAGTTAGCCCTTCCATACTTATTCAGTTCCGGATCCTTTTTCTGGAATAAAACACTGCAATAAGGAATATAGTTTAACCATCGCGTTCGAGTTCTCCCGGTATTTTCAAACGAAGTGACTAACGGACCGCCAGGCGGATCGCAAGTTTCAAATACTAACGGGTCGCCAATCACGTGTAACACGTCACGTGATTCGAGAGCGTGGCTACTTTCATAAACTAACATAATAATAATAATAATCTTTTCTTTGTTTAAGCGCCTGCTAACCGCACTGCGCTGTACACTGAACATACATGTAGTAAAAACGGCAGCCACGCAGCGCGCCTTACATACATGCATACAGTAGAAGCACATGATAACAGTTTTACAGGAGTCGAATATAACTGTTTATACGGCAGCCAACAGGGTGCCAATCACGGCCTCCTATTCATTTATTTAACCACTGCCGCCACCTAGCGCGTGGAAGGCAGAATAAACCTTACCGTGTCTACGGGATTCGATCTTGGTACCTAATGCTCTTCAAACCAGTGTGTTATCTATTACTCTACGAGCCCACCTAACATGGCACCCGTAACGGACAGTTTCGTTTATGTTGGTCAAGTTTATAGCTTTAATGACTTATAAAATTAAAAAACTGTATGAAACTAGTCAGTTTAGTATTCTTACAATGCGTGACACCAAAAAGTATGTGCAGAAGAAGGCTGCACGTGCAAAGAATGAACTGCGATATTGCTCGCTGCGATTATGCTGCACGAAGCGGGGCCTGTGGCCGCAGAAAGTATAAGAAACAAGGAGAAGGCAACCGTCCCCGACTGGAGTCCTTCAGCGGCGGGTTTCAGACGTTTAGGGTTAGTCTAAGGGTGAGTGTAGCCAATGTTTTGATCCAAAGATTTGGATTTGAAAGCACTTCTGGCGGAATCATGTGACTGATGGCCCCCTAGTATTTGAAATCTCAGGGCCGCCTGGCGGTCCGTTAGGCACAAAATATCGAAGCGACTACCGGACCGCCAGGCGGCCTGCAAGTTTAGAATACTATCGGGCCGCCCGGCGGTCCGCACAGCCATTTTCAAATTTACAGTCTATGGTCCGAAAATATAGAATTAATGCAGCAAATTCTTCACAAATAAATAGCAATTAAAATTAATTAAAATATCACATGCTTTGAAAAACCATGTAGCACAAGTCATAATTACTGTTTATAACACGATTAGCTAATTATCCTCGTGCATCAATTTTAGTCAAGTGGCCTTTCATTAATATTGCCTCTGACTTTTTATTTCCCGCAAAATCGAATTTCCCTCCCCAGTTTATTCACGAGCGTTGCGTCGCATCACAGGGGTTGTCAAGAGCTGTCCATGGAATATCCGAATCCAGTTTTAGAGAGGCCAGAGGCATGATATAGAAGAGCTGCTAAGGCGGGCTACGTTGAGGACTAATAAAACTTGGAAAGTTGAGGATTTGGATGGAATAATGTCGTAATCGTAAATATTAAATTTTTAAAGCGTCACTAAGTCTTGTAAGCTCAGCGCAGGGCACCTGCTTATTCCCGAGCGCAATCGATGTGTTGAAGAAGAAGAAGACCATCCATGGGTATTGAGTGTTAGCGATTTCATTTTCTTAGTCTTCTCATATGATGGCGGGTGACCAGTGTCGTAACGTCCCTCGCCGTCTCATCTTCCCACCGACATTGTACAGTAAGTGCACTCATCATAGCTGAGTTGGCGATGTGTTTCCAGGATACCTAACCCTATTACGCCCATATATCCGAGAATCGGTCGCTACCCGTAATTCATTGCGAATAACTATGTTTCTTTTGGTAGTCCTGTTTAAGAAAGTCTGGATTACTCTGCTTCCTTAACATTCCTTACCTTACCTTATCTAGAAGGAGGCAATGAGGCGATACCTTACCTCTTTTATCTCAGCCAGGCAATTATACGGATGGGTGTTTGTCACGATATCTCTTCACACTTCATGAAAAGCTAAGAAGTTGAGCCTTGTTTCTTAATTGCAGCTTTCCCGATTTTTCAGTTGCTAGAGTTGGTCTTTTTGCCATTGCTGCATGTATGTATGTATATATATTCTGTATCAAAGTAATGTTTCACACATTCCATAGGGGACATTTAGGTTTTTGGTCTGTAATGCACAGTTAACCTTACGGAGCAGTGGTAATTAGAGTCGTACGATTCTGACAGCCGAATCTGGGTTACTGAATGGCCTGCGTTTACCAGTAGCCCACAGAACAGGAGGGGAAAAGATAGAGCATTCCACAGGCAGTCTCTCCAACTTAATGAGTGTAGGAGGAAAATAAGCATACCACTGCGTCGCTTATCTCAGACACAGGCGCAGCAGCATTCATGAGGATTGCTAAGCTTCGCTTTTTCTACCCGTTCGAAGAAAACATAGATTCTTGGAAGTGTGCCAGTAGTAACAGCCAGGCCCGATCAGTTGTGCAGAGGTGTTTGGTTCAGGCAGGAACCCCACACAGCCTAGACTGGGCATTAGACCGGCATGTCTAGTGAAAAGAGAAATTATCTGTTCGTCTTGAGCAGGCTAGGATTTTAGTTCGTTTAATAATAATTATTGGTAATCATTTGTAGTGTATACTTGACCAACCTTGTGCAACTAACATCGTAAATCTCGTCGACGAGATATTCGTAGACAATCACAGAAAGAATTCCTACTCAAGAATCACTCATCTCGTAAAGTAATCGGATGGATATTTACCTTCATAGACATGCAGAGTAAAGCACTCTGATATATATATAGACATATATATATATATATATATATATATATATATATATATATATATATATATATATTAGGAAGTATGTTTGCATATATATGTGTATTAATGTATGCATATATCTATGTATGTATGCATGCATGTATGTATATAAAATTATGTATTCATGTATGTATCTAGGTATGTATGCGAACGCTTGCATAGCGCTATAACAGAATTTCACGAAGTTTTCAATATAACAACGTGATCCACTTCAACAACAATACCTTTGTCTTCTTCAGAATCGTCGTCATCACCTCCAATATCATCGCACCATACGCCATTACTCACTTTAATTACATCTGTAGCGTTGCAATTATTGTGGTTGAAGGCAAACCGACGCTACGTCATCGTGTCATAATCATAACCTCATTCTTTTCCTGACTTTACTACGCTGTGACGGAATCAGGGCTAATTATTTTATGGTTGAAAGTATTGGGGAAGAATTATACGTAGGAAAACAACTAAGGGGAATTATTACACCCCTGGTGAAAGATTATTCTGAACCCGCAAGGGGTGGTTTCTCAACTTTCCCTATCGGTCAAACCCTGAACTACGTGATCCCAACATGGCGAATGCAGGATTGCAGGTGTTGCAATTAGCACTACCAAAAGCCGGTTCGATGAAATGGGGTTTCCCACCATTCACATTCAGAGGCCTTCCCAGTCGAAGAGAATTATTTTTACAGCATAAAAATGCGATAAAATAAGAGATAGGGGCCTATCAGAGAAAGGCATACACCGATGAATCTAAAGAAGCGCAGATGTTTTGGGCAGCTGGCTGTCCATCACGTTTTACATATGTCTTCTCTAACTATTGATGATAAAATGAGTCGATAGTTGAAGTCTGTAGCTATGCGAACCATGGACCTAACTAAGCCCGCCTTAACAGATCCGCTGCCTTCTCTCTCTGGTCCATCTGGCAACCGAACTTGGATATCCATTTGGTATCTTTGGACAATCCGTCTGACTCGACGCAGCGTTGGGAACAAGATGCGCTTTTGCTTTTAATAGAAGCTTTAGAAATTTGAAGTTACAGTTACGTTTACGATTACGATCACACTCAACAGTAAATTGACAGGGAATCGTAGCTTCCCGTCTCAGACTCGTTTGTTTATTCTATCCAATTCGGACATCAAAGGGTAGTCGCAGCACGGTTACTTGTTTACATCGTCAGATTCAACCAGCAGAAGGCTTCGTATCTGATACAAGGAGTTAGAATGACACGCCTGCTTACAGACTCAATCGATACTTCGTAACTTAGAATACCGTGACACATGGTTAGTCATCCAGTTGAATAGTTCTTGGAAGCTGTAAAGGTGGACTTAGCTCAAAGCCGCGGGGCTTGTTTGGGGTACAGTTACTGTAGTCGATTGATTAAAACGCTTGCCTTGTACTTCTGATAGTATGGCTTCGAGCTTACTCTGAAACGGTTACTGTTTAGGGACTTCGAGCAGGTCCTTCATTTACATTTGCTCAACGTCATCAATAATGCTTGATCATTAGATAGGGGCGCTTAATAAATGCTTGATAATGATAACACTGGTCAACAATGATTTTATTGCCGATTATATTAGAGCGATTTTAGGGTAAACCTGTGGTGCTGATTCCGAATATGGAGTCGGTTTTGCTAGATTGGCTCTAGTTTTTGAGTTATTCGACTAATTATGAGAATTTAATGGTTAAACGGAGCACAGTAACAAATCGCATTGAAATTGTCTCAAATTTTGTTCCAAAGTGCACACATAAAATACATAATGGCATTGTCTTTGGTCTGATAACATTTAAACATGGTAAGCTGATTGATAAAAATCACAATTTTTAGACTTTTCTAAGGCTTTTGACACTGTCAGACACTCTTTCCTGGCCGACCAACTGGCCATTGTAGGCATACTAAGTTCAATGGTATCACATCGTCCCTGGCCTGAATTAATGCAAGTATCATACAGGGCTCCGGCATGGGTCCCACCAATTTTGTTGTAGCCATGTCTGGTTTAAAATCTCTCTACCACTTTAATCGCATCTTCAAATAAGCAGATGACTGCTATCTTCTCATACTGGCTTCTAATATCTCCACCACTGTTGCAGAACTTGATCACATAAATGCCTGGGCCAGAGATGCAATCTTCATCTTAACCATTCTAAATCCAGCGACACTATCTTCAACAAGTCCAAGACGATCCTTAAATCCTATCCACCACCTATATGCGGAATCTCAAGGGTCTCTTCATTAAAAATATTAGGAATTGAAATAACCGATAAGTTTGAATTCTCTCCTTATATCCAAAAACTGAGCATAAAGGCTAAACAATCCTTTTACGCTCATCGTATCTTGATTTCTCATGGGCTCTCGGGCCCCAGGCTTCATGACGTGATACGAGCTACCACTGTCTGCTATGCTGTTCCCAGGTATGGTTGCTTTACCAACAAGCAGGAACCCTGGCTGGGTGGTGGTAGGCGATTGGCGGGTGTTAACTGGCCCCTGGTGGCAGAGGCCTTTCCCCATATCACCTTCCTGGATGTGGTTCGGGATTTAGGAGTCCTCCTGGATCGTACTCTTAGCTTCTCCCAACATGTTAACCAGCTTACCCGTAGCTGTTATTATCAACTGCGCCAGTTGCGTCTTATTTCTCGTTCTCTGTCTCATGATGCTACTGTCATCCTTATACATGCTTTTGTAACAAGCAGGCTGGATCATTGCAGTGCGATCTTGGTTGGTCTGCCGCTTGGATTGGTTGGCCGCCTCGACCGGGTTCTTCGGTCAGCTGCTCGGCTCATTGGACACATCCCGAAATATGCCCCTATTTCTGCATACATGCGTGATGTGCTGCATTGGCTCCCTGTCCCGCAGCGTATCTGCTACAGGGTTGCTGTACTGGTATGGCGCTGTCTCTTAGGCTGTGCCCCGGCCTATCTGTGTGAGCTCTGCCGTCCGGTCTCTGATTCAGTTGGTCGGCGTGCTCTTCGGTCTTCTTCCGGGGGGGGGGGAACTTTTAGTCCCTCGGGCTCGCTCCACAATTAGGCAACGCCGGGCTTTCTCTATAGCTGGGCCCTCCATTTGGAATGGTCCTCCATTAGAGATTCGCCTTCTCCCTAAGGGTAACACAACTGCTTTTTACAAGCTGCTCAAGTCTAATCTCTATTGCCGTGGCTGGGCTGGGAGCGCTTCTGAGTAGGTTTCTTGAAGGTGCGCTATATTAAATTTTTGAATGAATGAATGAATGAATGAATGATCATTTGGGCGCAATTATTCGTAAGTTGGTTCGTCTTGGCTCCCTCCCTCCTTCTTTTCCTACTTTTGAGGAACTCTGCAAAAAAGCTGATCCTGGTCTCTTTAATAGCATTCTCAAAAACCCTAGTCACCTCCTCCATGACCTTCTAACTCCCGTTCTAAAGACCGGGTAAGATTTGCGCCCTCGTTCCCATAATCTGATTCTCCCTAGATTTGACTCCCCTCCCCAACGAGGTTTCCTGTGTAGGATGCTGTACAGTTAGGCTCTGTTTCTATTATTTCATTTATCACCTAACGTCATTATTACTGTTATATTTTTTATTTCTCCTTTGTGTATGTAAAGCGCTGTGCGTTTGCTAGCGTTTATTAAAGAATATACTTACTTACTTACTTGCTTGCTTACTTACTTACTTACTTACTTACTTACTTACTTACTTAATGCATAGTTAAACGCCATTTGTACGATTTTCTTTTATGTCGGTTATCAGGACAATCACGTTGGAGGCTCCAGCAATAGTCTGCCATCATGTGTCTGTCCCATTTGCCTTGATACCTTTCTTCCATGACCTTTATATCTTGGTGAAACCTCTAACCTTGTTCCTCACTGACATGTCCAAGATTATATGGAGTGAGGGTAGGGAACAGTGTCTGGGCATGGTCCGGACAGGGTGTCCGAGCAGTTCACAGAGTACAGAGGGACAGCAACTAACATCAAGACATAATCCGAGCCAAACAAGTAAATACATACACACATACAGGCAGACATATACACACATACAAAGACACATACGCACACAAACAAAGACACATACGCACATATACAAAGACACATACGCACACAAACAAAGAAGCATACAAACACACATACAAGGAGACAAACACACGGACGCGATGCTGGCCGGAAAATTCGCTACAAAAACACAAAATTAAACTATTTAGTTGTTTATTTCGAGGTGTCCATTATCTCGTGAACTAGAGCCAATTCGAAAAAACCACTTCCATTTTTGAATTCAGCGACCCCAAAATACCAAAGAATTGTTCAAATATCCTTGGCAACGGGGAAAAATTTTTTATTTGTTGACCAGTGTAATAAGTCTCAACGTCTGCTCTTGCGTTGGCTGGCTGCACCAACAAAGACTTAACCCAATATCATGACCCTTAAGAGGCCGGAATTTGATTTTTTAGATTCTGAATTCGTTTAATTAGGGGACAACTCATCGACCAGCTTCACCTCCTACAGAAACTCGCAATCATGGCAGCGGCGGAAAAAGTGATGACCCCTCTCCATCCTTCTATCGGATTCTATTCCAACATTATCCAAACGGCACCACGCTAGTCTCAATTCCAGCTGCTGAGACCAGGGCCGGATCCAATGGGGGCCAATCCGGCCATGCCCCCATTTGATATTTACACATGACGTGGCCCATCAATAAGTACATAGGCTTCATCTTACAGTAGACTAGTACCAACAATGCAGGAACCGTACTGCGAGTGGAACGACGAGATTAACGAGTTGACCAAAATTGCTTTACATGTAACATTACATTACACGAATTAGCACATAACTCTCTTACTAAACGCAAAAATATTTTAACACCCCTCTCCCTCATAAACCTTCTGGATCCGTTGCTGGCTGAGAAGCCCAACTACAGCGACAGGATCTTGATGCAGATAGACCCACCGTCGGAATGATGGATAGATTGATTGATGATGGGATGGATGGACCAAGTTGTGCTCAAGTTGCGAGGGAGTTCACAATTGGCTTCCGTCTCGGTCTACTCGTGGATGGGAGGAACGAGAAGAAGAGACAAAAAGAAGGAGAGGAAAAGGAAGACGAGGAGAAAAAGGAAAAGATACAAAGAAAGGAGTGGACGTACAGACAGAGAGGAACGTATAAAAAGAAAGATAAGACAGAAGAAAAGAGGGAGATAGTTAGAGAGCGGGAGGAAGGAAGAAGACAATGAGAAGATGGTGGACGGGTTAATGTGGGGAGCAGAGAGGAGAATGAAATATAAGAGAATGGAGAGGAAAGAAGGACACGAAGAAAAGGAGGAGAGAGGAGGAAGGAAAGGAAACTTAAAGGGAAGGATAAGAAAGATATTGATTATTCTGGGTATGAAAAGTGGGGTACGGCAACCCAGTCCCATATGCCCTTCCCAAAATACGCCTATGACATACAAAGAACCTGCATAATTAATAAGCACCTTTCATTTTCTACCTGTCCTAGAACTACTGTTGAACGTATCAACCCATTCTTACTTAAAAAAAGTTTAAATTCTTTGCAACTACGATATATTCTTACTGCTGTGTGTTCCTGCAAGTCTCCTGTTTCCGTTCTATTTCGTTCGCATTTAAGACATCGAATGCAAGACGAAATCTCCTTCCTGAATGGCTCGGTGCAAATGACGAATAACCACAAGGCAGGGAAGTCCTTAGTAAACATCACGCGGCGAGTTGAAGCTAGCGCCACTGGCGGCTGGATAGCATAACGTCTTGTTTATGTAATGAAGGCGTTGCAGTTATTTACTTTAATTGGATAATTAAATTCAGAGTAAGGAATTTCCTGTGAAGATTAAGACATCATATTTAATATCCGGTGTGAAAATTGAAGCGTGGCGTCATCTGTTGGTGATGGAGTGCACCGAATATACGAATATTTTGCACGAGTTTTCTTCCATTCCTCTATATAAACAAGTAATCCTTGCTAGCGCGAGAAACACCCGCTGTTTACAACAAGAATGCATATAACCACTGATAGAGTATCACATAGTCGGCCGTATGGATGGGTTTGGTGCAAAGGTTAGGTGGTGCTGTCGACTTTCTCAACAACGAGCTGTTACCAGAGCTAGAGTGAGCAATATTATTATGATTAGGCCGCTGCACCGAGCTGATAACTAAAATCAGTAGGAGGCAATAATTATGTGTCTAGCAATAACCATTAGTTGATATCGAATTAAGGCAATATTGTATGAATACAAGTGACCAGGGCTCGAAGTGGGAAACAAAAGCGCTAAAAGAACCATTCTCCTCCCCTGAATTCCCTCCCATCCTCTTTCCCTCCCCTCCCAATTCCCTCCCCTATACTCCCCTTCCCTTGTCCCTCCTCTACCCCTTTCTCTCCACGCCTCTCCATCTCCCTCCCATCCCTCCAATCCATCCCTCCCCTCCCTTTTCTACCCCACCCCTTGAAGCGGGGGATCCGGAGGTCCAGCCCGGAAAAATTTGGGAATTCCAAATTGCCGGAGGTGAGTCTTGCGAATTTTCGAACTAAGAAAACTAGTTTCTTGTAGGATTGACACCCGTCCCGTTTTGTCGGAACCGTCCCGATTTCGAAGTAAATGTCCCGCGTCCCTACTTGGTCTAGTCGGGACAGTCAAATGTTCCTACTTTCAAATTTGTGGACTAACAAAATGTTGTGCATGGCTTAAAACATTACCGGGATTACCCGTACTATATTTGTTCAAGACCACTATAAATTTATAACGCAGGCGAAGTGAAATATCATAAATATCGTTATATAAACACATCCTGACATCACTTCGGTGTTCAAATCATAAATCTTTATCTTTATCATCTTTTTATATAAAATATTTACTTTCCCACAAAAATCTGCGTTTAAAGTGGGTGGGAACGCATGGGAACGTGTTCTCACGGCTCTCTACATTCTTTGTTTGCGCTCCCATTACTCACAATGTAACAGAACCCTGGTAATGTATGAGCAGTTTTGACCTGATTACGGCTTGGTTTTGGTGTGCCATCGGTTGATGCCTTGTGCATTAGACACCGGCGCAATAGAAGTTACTAATTACAATTACATTGTAGAAAAAACACTCGGGGTTGAACATTATAGGCCAATCGGTATTTTGCAAACTGATGTCAACGAAATTTGAAAGCAGCTTATTTCAACGCTAGCTGTTTTTCAAGTCAGACTCAAATAAAAAATCAATTCCTTTGTTGAGAAAATTCAAAAATGCATACACGAAACTCCATGGAAATTTCTTCTCTTTGTCAGAAACTCAGTCAATAATGCTAAATCACACTAGCACAACTGAGGGGGTTGGAAACGACCCCCTTGGGTGTGGAATGAAGACTTAACTGTGGGGGCTTAAAAAGACCGAGGTTGAACCCTACAACTTCTTACAATTCCCGCCCTGGGCCTGAATTCCAGCAAAGCTTGTTTATTCGTTAAAATTCCAGTAAAACTCTTTTTGGAGTTACCACTGCACACCAAAACCACTTTAAACACTAAATTACTGGGTTGCGCGACTTGCGCCTCTGTTTCCACATCGTGAGACGTTTTACGACTTGGGTGCTCCAAGATTGCGTACCGACTTCCTAGTTAAAAAATGTGGCAAGTGGCAACCCTAGTCTCGTCAAGGGTTTCGTCGTGAGAAGCAATTTAAAATTCACGAGACTGACCGACATAATAATTATTGCGCAATAACTGACTTTTTCTCAAGTGTTACTATAGTTAAACAAGATGGCCTTGTGAATTTTTATCAGCATTCCGGATTGCTAAAATACACTTTGAACGCAATATGTTTTGAGTAGGCCTACATGATAGGCCTACTTGCTAGAGATAGCATCTAATCAGAATAAAATGTCTGAGTTTATTTAAACCAGATGTGCTAAATCATTGCAGATAATTTGGCTGTCTATACACAATGATGTAAATTGTAATTGTAAAGCAATGTAAGTAAGAACAGGGATTATGGATTTTTCCACAGTTCGTCGTATTCATGAATGTGAGTATTCCTCCTGTGATCGAGCGGGACAATGTGTGTCATCGGCAGACCTGCGCCCTTTCTTGATCCAAGACGTTACGTAATCATTTGGTTTAAATTTGGATAGCGGTGGGCCAAAGCATTTGATAAACACCAGTCGTGGCAAGTGTTCCATGTTCAAACTGTTTCTGATGGGAGTTAAGATGCCGTTCATAACTGTTACACTGAATGATCTCTCGCATTCTGGTGTTGATCGTAACCTTTCATTCTTGTAGCCTAACGGTTAACTTACGATGCTTGTTTATTCGTTAAAATAACCATTTACATACAACCAACTCTGGAAATGATGTCATTTACTGCGAGCGCGCGAATATTTCACGTAGAGTAATGGATAACACACTGGCGTGAAGAGCTGAAGGTACCAAGATCGAACCCCGTAGACAGCCGTTAATTTAAGGTTAATTCTGCCATCCACTCACTAGGCGGCGGCGGTGGTTAAATGAATAGTAGGCCGTGATCTGGCGCCGTAGGCTGGCTGCCGCATATATTCGACTCCTGTAAAACTGTTATCATGTGCTTCTAGTTAATACATGTATGTAAGGCGCCCTGCGTGGCTACCGTTTCTACTATATGTATGTTCACTGTACAGCGCAGTGCGTTTGCAGGCGCTTAATTAATAGGCAGCAGCACTGGACGTAATACATGGCATAGATTGTGCAAAATATTAGCAAAGAGACTAGCGTCAGCAATGTTACAGAGTGCCTTAAATTAGGAGGGTGAAGGTAAGTAGCCCTGACACACCAGCCTCCGGACTATGTATACCATCCATGGCCTCCCGCTCCTGCCCACTCGCAAAACCCCACCACACGGGCGAGAAATAGAGCATCCTAAAAACTGTAGTGGCACCTACCACGAACAGTCCCCTATAGCCCATGCGCTCTCAAACCAGAAGAGCATAGAAGGACTGCATGGCCTTAATGGTCAGGTGTTTGATATGACTCGAGAACCCAAATTTTTCATTAAGGTCGACACCCAGAATATTAAGAGTGTGCACTCTGGCGACACCATTTAAAATTGGAGGTGGATGCGTACAGATGGCTCCCCGATGGCGAGCGAATATTGTTTCATTGGACTTATTCATGTTAAGATTTAGGTTACACCAGCGTGTCCATGCAGTGATATGCCCAAATTCCTTCTCAGTGGTAGTGATGCTAGATGTGTGGACTGCAAGGTAACAATCATCGACATATTTACATAAAAGTGCGGTTGCATTTGGTGATTGGTTAAACCAGAGATAGTGACCACAAAATCAATAGGGCCCAAACCGGATCCCTGAATGATGCTTGCATTGATTTGTGCATAGGAAGATATTTCTCCCGAAACTTAGTACAGTGACTTCGATTATGAGGAGTTTCATGATTCAACTAAAGTTAGGTCAAGGATGTTGAAGGAGGCAAGCTGCTCAGCCAGATATAAGATATATCTACAGAAATAAGTCAGATATGAATGTCTGACCGAGTCGAATGCTTTAGAAAAATCCAAGGAGACCAAACAAACATAGGGTTCATTGCCTAAAGTAACAAGAATGTGGCTGAGTATAGCCATCAAAGCAGCAGTTGTTGAGCCCGTAGGCCTAAAGGCATACTGATAATCAAACTTACAGTTAATGTCTGGCGTTGTGATTATCGGATACCTATGTACAGATTACCGGATACATATGTGCATAATTATATATTCGGGTCACTATTTTTTTTCTAGGATTCTACAGAAGTTTCATGTATAAAGCGATTGCATAAAGATGGTGATTATGAGGATGACGATGATGATCATTTTGACCATGACTAGAGTATTTGCCTGTCATATGACTCGTTGAAAAAGAAAATGAATGGATTGATAGGAAGAGAAAATAATTTGTTTATTGGAATGTTTCATTATACATCACGTTGCTAGTGAAAATTCGAGCATCACTTAGCAAATGACTTTGACGGTCAGTTTTCTTTGACGTTGTCTCTGTTTCCTGAAAGCGACAATGCAACATAAAGCTAGCCATGCGAAAATACGGTTTCGGTAAAAAATGTCCAACTTGATCGAATTTGATGGCGGGAGGGATGGAGCGAGGGAGAGACAATGACTTTGACGGTCAGTTTTCTTGATGAGTACTTTGACGTTGTCTCTGTTTCCTGAAAGCGACAATGCAACATAAAGCCAGCCATGCGAAAATACGGTTTCGGTGAAAAATGCCCAACTTGATCGAAGATGATGCTGGCAGGGATGGAGGGAGGGAGGGAGGGAGGGACGGAGGGAGGGAGGGAGGGAGGGAGGGAGGGAGGGAGGGACTTGGTTAGCAGCGCCCGTGTTATATTGCGTCGGTCTTCGCCCGTGTTAGCCTTAAGGAGGCCGGCGAACGATCTTTCAGTAGAGAGGTCTCTGAAAGGCCTATGAGCCATGGTTAGCAACGCCCGTATGTCTGCCCGCCTAAGGCCTGCCTTAGGCAGCAACAGTCAGTGCTCGAAATGGACCGGAACGCACCGGAACGCCGTTCCGGTTCGTCAAAATGAATTAGCGTTCCGTTCCGGTTCGTCAAATGAATTATTGTGGAAAATACTATGAAATTAACGTGAATGCTCCCATATCTTTGACTAGCGTTCCGTTTCGTAAAATTTTCCATTTCGAGCACTGGCAACAGTAACACTCCATACATTCCGCAGCGCAGCACCCGTGTGCCTGGCCTTAGGGAGCATCAGTGACAGTCCACACATTCCAGAGCGGTTATCGTACGATGAACACACAGATCTGGGAAACTATATCAGAGATGATTTCGATTTTGATGATGGCGATAGTTGTGGTAATGCGATGGTGACGGTGATTGTGATGATGATGATGATGATCATGATGATGATGATGATCATGATGATGTAGTAATAACCATGATGCAATCTGACATGCGGCAGAAGGTTCAATTCAATTCTGTTTATTTCCTGTAACATAGACTGGCAGTTATGCAGTATACGCATTGAGTTACATTCATAGAGGTTACGAGGCGGAGACCCAAAAGGGATGGGGAATCCAGCTAAAAGGGCTACCTGCCACGGAGAATAATGCACAGTAACTAGAGCGAATGGCAGCTAGTTAAAAAAAAGTAGATACAGGAAACACATCGATACACACGTGGTAGCCAAAGTAATAATACATTAGTTAGCTTACATCAAACCATTATATCGTAACTAACATATCTTAACTAACAAACCCAATAATGCAAAACAGGAAGGTTCAAGTAATTTGTTGAATCAGATAATGGCGTAATTTATTCTTGAAAGTGGGCAGAGAAGGTAATTGACGGATAAATAAGTGTATTGTGTTCCAAACTTTAGCCCCTGCATATCTAATGGATGACAACCGAGTGTTTGTATGAGCAAAGGGTTGGCGATAAAGCTTGGATCCTCTTGTAGAATAGGAATGAGCATCAGATGCAAGTAAAAAGAGCCCTCTATACACCACAGGTAATAAGTTATGTTCATACCGATATATAAAGTCACCTAGCTGAGTAGTCCTAATTTGTTTTTTGCTCATTAACTTAGTAACAGTTAGTGAGATTTTTTGCTCCTAAATTTTTCTCTGGATCATTTTAAAACGAGGATCCACAGTATTTGTAAGCGCAATACTTAAGTAGGCTGAGCTGGAGGGCACCTCTGACCAGTTTGCTTCGTTTTTGTTCTTCATGTTGATCATCTGAGTAAACCTTGCTCACATAAGTAGCAATTATGAAAAGAAACCAAATCTTTGATTGCTTCGCTCCCAAGTGTTTTGTAATGTTCTTCTTTGTACGTCTGAGCCCAGAACAGAGTTTCTGAGGATTGCTTGTGCAACGATGTACTGCAGTGGTTTTCAACCTTTTTGTAGTGACGGAACCCTACACAAGCACTCATTTGCTCGCGGAACCCCGGGGCGTTTTAGCCGTCCATTTTTCCAAGAAATTCAAGTAATTGTAACTTGTAATGTTGGGATAATGTTTAAATTTTAGAATGTTAAACTTTTAATATAAGCTTTTTGCATCTCTGGTGCAGGCTATTATAAATACATACTTTAGTCTAGCGCTCTAGAGTAGTGCACAGAAACAATGTCGGTAAACAACATGTAGTTTTACTGTATTTTGTCGGCAACTATAATTCTGACAGATGGATAGAAGAGCTATAGAAACGCTGGGCTGTAAGTAATTAACTTCCAAAATTTGTTTAATTTGAACTATTCTTAACTGAATAGGCCTACTAGTCGCTACCGCTTTTACCTTTGAATTGTTTTAACTTCTTCACTTTGATATTTAAGGCACGACGTAGGTGGCCACTCCGGGTAGGCTACCTCTGTTACGGGAGTGGTGGTAGGGGACAAGCGTCTCTGATCACTACCCTCTCCACACCTACCTCCCGCACTGATGGGTAGTGGGACACTCGTCCAGGAAGTGCCTTGATACAGCTTCCATAGCTAGTTCCAGGTAGGCAATAGTGAGCCCACTTAATTCTTCCTCCCCTGGGGGTCAGGGATTCCAGATTTCGTCCTGCACGCAACTGAACGGCAACAACGGACCAACAACAATTCGCTTACAGGCGGCCGCATAGCAGTTTCCGGTCCACTCTAAGGTACCTGCCTCTCTCTCTCCTTGGTCCTCTCTCGTGGTCCCAATAACTGTAATGGTATGTGCCAGTCCTCCGGCCCGGCTACATATGAGGTTCTACACAAGGTCAGTAAACACGGTGCAATCACAACTGCACCAAGTGGTTGGCACTCGGCTCGACCCAAGGTCATCTTAGCAATACAGGGCTATTGTTGGCACATTCTCCCTCTATCCCAAACGGGAACAGGTCGGGAGTAATTAAACCAATTCCACGCCAAGACGGTTGGCTATACCAGATCGCCTAATTAGCCTACCCCGCCATTTACCCGCGTAAAAATGCAATGCAAGTATAAAATGCAACGATACATTCCCGTAATAATGTTAATTATGTTTACATAGAATTGTGTCTAGCATGAACGTCTGAAAGCTGTGAAGAATTATGTTATTTGATCATCCTTTTGTTAAATCAGTTGGTGGTTTTTAAATTTAAGACTGCTGCCGCGGAACCCCTGGCCGACGCCCGCGGAACCCCTGGGTTCCGCGGAACCCCGGTTGAAAACCACTGATGTACTGTTACACATATCCTTCCTTCTAGATTTCTCTTTTTCCATGTTTTTCTTTATTGGTTTACTAAAACTAGCAGTTGCGGCAGCATCATTTTCGGATTCACTACTGTAGGTCCTAGAATCCGTCTCATTGCTACCAAAATCTGATTTCGCATCATCAGTAATCGTAATCTCTAAACTTCTAAAGCGCCACTCGTAGGCCAAGCTCAGGACACCAGCCTATTGACGAGCGCTACGTCAAATCAGAGGGGGTTCCAGAGAGTAGTCCAAAAGAGGTCAGTTGTAGATTCGCAAAATTTTCGTTTTCTTCTAAGAAATTTAGGCCTATCCATTTCGAACGTAACAGTGATGGGTAAAAGTTTGCATCCGCGTGTAGGAGCCTTTACTGTATGAAGTAAACATCATGGCCACTCCAGATTGTGATAGGCCAGAATAGATAGGCTAATAAAATGCTACGAATTCTCACAGCCTACGTTCGCTGAACTTTAAAGAAAAGATTACTATTATTATTTTATAATTATTAATATTATTATTATTATTATTATTATTATTATTATTATTATTATTATTATTATTATTATTATTATTATTATTATTATTATTATTATTATTATTATTATTACTAGCAGGTTTACCCGGCGTTGCCCGGGGTTATAAGTTTCAATCCCTGTAGCGAATAAGCAACAAATTTAGGTATAAGTTTAAATACGTGTAGCGAATAAAGAAGAAATTTAGGCGACCTGTGGGGGACACTGCTTCGCAGTGTTGTGTACGCCTTCTGGCGTACAGCGGAGACTGCTTCGCAGTCTTGTATACACCTTCTGGCGTCTTGCGACCTCTGCCGTGGACTGACTGCTTCGCAGTCGCCCTCTGTCGACGACTGCTTTGCAGTCGGGGAGACTGCTTCGCAGTCTCCCGTGGACTTACTGCTTCGCAGTAGCCCTGTGGCGGCGACTACTTCGCAGTCTTGGAGGCCCTTGTGGCGTCTGGCGACCTTAGGGGGAGACTGCTTCTCCCGTGGACTGACTGCTTCGCAGTCGAAGAGGGTGAACCCGGCGTTGGCGGGTTATAGAAAACGCCAGAAATCTAGCCGTCACTGCCCTAAGTAAAGCAGAGTCTTTGAACATACAATTTTGCTGTAAAACGATGAATATAGTTCGAATCGATCGAAATAAAATTTTGTGGGAAAGTAAACAACGCCGTTATGTGCATTATTAATGACGTTGGGGAATACCGGCGCCATAAATAGAACCGCTTTGCAGTGGAAGCGTGAGGGACGGTCGGTTGGGTAGAGTTTTTGGGGATTTTCACCATGTTAGCGGTCAAAAGCGGGTACGCGAACCCCTCCACTGGGTGTCCGGTGCCGAGGCCGACACAGTAGTGAAGGTTTCGAGTGAAAAGGTGCAAAATTGTAGAAGTTAAGCCCGGTCAAACAGACAGAGAGACAGACAGACAGACAGACAGACACACAGAATTCTCGCTTTATTTATATAGATTATTATTATTATTATTTATTTATTATTTTTTTATGCCCCGAGGTATACAGGATCCCTCAGGGACTTCAATATTAATTAATGTAACATCCGGAAAATCAAACCTCGTCGTCCGGAGGCTCTGGGAATGTCCCGTTGAAAGCAATAGAGTTGTAGCGTTGTATGCAAATAGATAGGCGCTGGAAGAGAAACGAAGCCTGACGGCGGTCGCAACTGATGGTTGAAAGGCGCCTACCTATATCGCTGATGAATGCGGCGCCTGAGGGATTGACAGGGCACACGGTCTCAAAGGCAATTGCCTGGAATCTGTGGGTTGGTGGCAGTCCCAGATATTTTTGCTCCTTGCGTTCAGCCGCCTGGGCTGATGCAGGCCCCCTGGAGCTGGCAGTGTGGGTGACATAGGAAAGTATTATTATTATTATTATTTTTTTTTGCCCCGGGGTATCAAGGATCCCCCAGGTAGGTAAAAAAATTGTCCGGAGACATATATAAAAAGAAAAAGATTATTCCTGGAACGGCCGAGCGAGTTTTTGCTGCGATGTTGTTAGTGAACCTAGGTGAGCGACTGCATTAAATCGTTGAATTATAACAGACAGACCTTGAAACAGGAAGCTTGTTTCCCTCTTGTCTCCGGAGATGTTGGTCAGGTGCCGGCCCACATCAGCTATCAGCGACAGGCCTTCGTGGTTCATTGGGCCTAGAGTTTCTATTGCAACCGGTGTGAAGATATATGTATGCAGAAGGTTGCTATACTTTGAGATTTTCCTTGTCGCTGCTATCTCAGCGGCTGGGCCGGCCACGCGCGCCGTATCGTGGATGTACGAAGCTGCTAGTGTATCGACCACCGTGGCGTCCCAAACGAGGCTTCTACCTGCCCTCCAAGGAATAAGTGTCTGGCCGTCCGGTCTTCCCATCGGTTCTGGATAGTCCCAGCGGTTCTTTCATAGAGGGATATCCGGATTTCGTCAAGCTTCGACACATGAGATCGTTGATGGAGGCATGTCTTGGGACTCGGCCGAATCCTAAGGCGCATGAGAGACCGCGTGTACCTCTCGCGGTGACCATGGCTCCACACTGGCACATGTGTGGCTCGCAAGTGCTGAACCCAGTCTGAGGCCCACAGCAATCCTCACAGCTTCATTGTCGAGTCCAAGGTTGCAGGCCGCCAAGGGCAGGGCCAGAAGCCAATCCCCTGTGTGCGGTACCTGTATCGCCTTGAGACGTGCCCGGTCGGCTGCGTCGACTGCGTTGTCGAAAAGCTTTCTTCTGGCAGCCTCGAGTAAGGGTCTATCCCACTGAGTTTGCCTGTGATGCATGATTGATGACATGTCGAGAATACTCGACCTGTCTTGCCATATGATTTTCATGTCATCTACTTTCCGGTCCAGGTCTAGTTCTAGATTCGCAAGTATGAGGGACTGGGCAGAGAGAGAGCCTGCGGCCGAAGCTATAAAAGCGGGAAGTGCCAGCGAGGTCGTGCTCCTGATGCCCAAGCCCCCCATCTTGACGGGCAATGTTGCTTGTAGCCACTGGGTTTCGGATATCTTTACATTGAGTATGTCTTCCAGACCCTCATGTAAAAGGCTGTCATACCGGTTCAGGTAAGGATGGTCTACGCAGGGGCAACATCTGAGCGTATGGATGAGTTTCGGCGACCCCAGGGAGCTCCTGAGTATTAGGAGGGCCTCCTGTCTCGTAACCATTCCAAGTCTGGGACGTATTCTTTCGAATTCCCTAATATTTATTATTATTATTATTATTATTATTATTATTATTATTATTATTATTATTATTATTATTATTATTACTACTATTATTATAGTAAGCAAGGAGGTGGATTCAGAAAATTGGCTAGCACGAAAACGGATCGGTAGCCTACGAATCGACGGGCAGTGTGTCGCGTAAACATGGTGTGTCGCTGGTGTGTCGCGAAAAATTGGGGTGTCGGGAATTCTCATAGCCTACGTCCGTCATTCTTTCATTACACTTACTTAAGCACACTGGCTACTCTTTGCGCCCACGGTCTCATAACCGAGAGCTACCTAAGTATGATAACTTATCCTCAGAAATGTCTCCTTGCCGGGATGCTATACGAATAGCCTTGTAACTTTTGAATCTTTTATGTATCCATTCGTAATAACTTCTCTCTTAATTGGTTACATTGTTTGATTGTAAAATGTAATACGAAGTTATATGCTGTAATATCTTTCGTGTACATCCTTACCCACTTGTGCACTAAACGACAGCGCTATATAAGTTACACATGAAAGACCATCGCCATCACAATCAATATCGCGATGACATCAACATCATTATCGTTATTATAGTCATCATCATAGAAAAGCAGGTATGGAAAGTGGGAGGAGTGGCAATAATTCAAATTGTAGAGAGATACGAAATCATTGCTTGGGCGATTTTATGTTGTGTAATTTCTGCAATCAAAAAACTCAACTCATGCATTTAAAATGCCTAGAAGGGATTTCTATATGCAAACAATACTGATAATGATTTTGTTTTAGATATTTTCAAAGATAAAAAGGGGTTCTGCTATAGTGTAGAGTGGACACTGGATAGTGCGCAGGAATATGAACCCAGAAACCGCTTGTTGACAGCCACGTGAGGCAGAGAAACACTTCGTGCGATTAGCGAATTGAGTTGTAATTGAGTACACTGAGCGCATATTGTCGGTGTGAGGATCAAGCGAGGAGGTAGAGGACTTGGTATCCGTTGTCATTAGATGCCGAGGCTAAGAAAGTGCAATCGATAAAACACTCCTGCTCTCAAGCACTATTTTAAGGAACAGGAGCTGCCAACCGTACCGGATTCGCTTGGACAGTCCCAGATTCGGCCGTGTGCGTCTCGTGTCCCGGGGCTGATCCCAAGTTGTCCGGAACTTGGAGTAAATAACCACTTAATCAATTGGTGGTCTTCTTTTCGCACAGTCAACTCGAACAGCCAGCCGTGATTAAGTTTTACAGAGTGGTCATGGAATAAAGGGAAGTTAGGTTAGTAATCAAGATGTGTACATAGGCCACTTGTCTTTTGATGATTTGACTGCAATTTTTGACGTACCGTATATTTTCAGTAGACTGTACATGTAGATCCTACAAGGTAAATTGGTAATGGCATATCGAGTGACTATGCGGGCATCCCGGATTGGAAAAATAAAAAGTTGGAGGCCCAATTTTAAGGGTTTGATCTTCTAAACATAAAAGAGTATCAGCCGAATTGCAATGGGTAATTTAGGCCGAAACTCAGGGCTAATTATCAGCATTTTAAAATAATAAAGAATAACTTCCTCTTCAGCTATCCACTGGCAATTGGTCTCATAACTGGTTAAATCTTAAACACTATTTATTAACTGGTGTGTTGTCTAAGTACTTAATATCGCGCACACTACTGTATACAATAATCCCGGCATGTAGCGACTAATAACGAACAGTCCGGAATTTCAACTTGCTTCTTCTGTGCGCCTTCAGAATTGGACAATAATGATTCAAGCAATGCAATCTCTGTTGTCAAGAATAATAGCGTATGTAGTCCTATCTGGCAATAAATACTTCTAATATGTAAACTTTGAATAGGAAATCGGTTGGACTCACCGATTGTGTGTGTGAGTCTTCCACTGGTGACTCATAATAAAAGATTACTAATAAAAGATTACTTACTTACTTACTTATAATCTATTATAATGCTAATCCCTTTTGATGATTTGACAGCAAAGGGTGTCGAATTATAATCGAAACCCTTTGTTTTAATAAAATGGTTTACTCACCTGAAACGTTTTAGTTCGTTCATTCGCAAGACAAGAAACATTCTGTTAATTTGACCAGTGATTATGATTACTGCATATAATTAAGCTGCTATTTTCTACATATAGAAACGTTTGCCAGAGTGCTTACTGCATGCAATATTTCATTAAAACAGAGGCTTTACTTGACCAAACTATCGACTGAAATCATCCAGTAAGCAAGAGAGGTCTCTTCGCAAGTACCATTTAAGCACAAACCTTCGTGACAACGGCTTTCTACTTAAGGATACGAACCTTCTTAGGCCTACAGCTGTTGATTTGTCAATTTCATGGATTCTTTAAAGGCACTTATGTATGACGGGAATTGATCAGCAAGATACTAAGCTATACATTACATCTAGCCGTGTCACATGTCTGTTGTGACTGAAGAGATTTCTATTAATACAGTTTTTGCCAATTTGGGATTGTGCACCCTCTGTTAGGCCTACATGTAATAAAATATTTCTTTGTTGGCTTTTAATAGTTCAGCCATGTGCTGCGGAAGAGTGGAGATTGCCCGGGGATCCCCATATATATAGGACTATACAGAACATAGTTCCTGGATCAAGAGGTTGAGGAAAACCTCGACCTTAGAAAAGGCTTTCGATATGATGAGACATGCCAGCATTGCTGAACTATTGGCGGAACTTCCCGTTCCAGACTCAATATACAATTTGGAAATTCCATTCCTCAAAGATAGGCAACATAGGACAAAATTCAATGGATCCACATCGCCCCCTTAAAATAAATGCAATTATTGTACAGGGATCGGGTACAGGACAAGTACATTTAATTACAATAATCTCTAAAATGAAACCGGTTAACCAAGGAAATAGAATGTTAAAATACGCTGATGACAGTTTCTTGATGATATCTGCGTCTAATACCCACACAGTTATGGAAGAACTAAATTGGGCTGAATCACGTAACCTACAATTAAACCATAATAAGACCCACGCTCCTGCTTTTACCATCTTCGTCAGCTTAGGGTCGTTGCTCGCTCTCTTTCAACCTCTGCTGCCTCTACTCTTATCCATGCCTTTGTTTGTTCTCGTTTAGACTATCTTCTCTTTATGCTGGTCTTCATCAAGCTCGCTTGTCCTCCCTTGAGAGGGTCTTACGATCTGCGGCGCGCCTTGTTGGTTCCATACCTCGCTTTGGCAGTGTATCCTCCTACATGCATCATACTCTACACTGGCTTCCTCTTCGGCAGCGCATCCTGTATCGGCTCTGCTCTCTTGTCTGGCAAAATGTCTTGGGTACAGCTCCTCTCTACTTATGCTCCATCTTTACTCTCTCTTCCTCTTTTAAGGGTCCCTCAGCCCTACGTTCCTCTTCTCGGGGTGACGTCTTGGTTCCCTTTGCCCGCACTGCTACTATGCAGCACCGAGAGTTCTCTGTTGTTGGTCCAACAGAGTGGAATGACTTACCATCTCTCCTTCGCCTATCTCCACGTACTCACTCGTCTTCCTTCTACGCCCTATTGAAGACTTTTCTATGATCAGGCCTGGCTCGGGAGCGCCTCTGAGTAGAGCCCTTGAAGAGGCGCTATATAAATTCTATGATTGATTGATTGATTGATTGATTGATTGATTGATTGATTGATTGATTGATTGATTGAGATGTTAATAAGATCCAGAAGAGGTGTGGGATCTCTAGAGTGGAAGAAATGAGGGTCTTGGGTGTTACGATTACTGAAACACGTGCTTTTGTTAAACACATTGGCCGCGCCTGTTGCAGGGCAAGGCAGTTCCTACTTGCACTATGGGTGCTGAAAGCCTACGGACTCAAGAGCCCAACAAGTCTTTGATGTTCAAGGGCGACAACAGTGCACGCACGTTGCATGAAAGCCTCGCATGGTTGGGCTTTGCATCCCAGCACGATTAAAATCTACTCCAACTCATACTAAACAAGGCGGCTAGTCTAGTACCTGCCGGAGGGGGCAACATTCTACCAACTCGGTAGGCAGGCGGATGTCGGCCTTTTCACGGAGTCTTGAGCAACCCTGGTCATTAGTGTGGTCCCAAAAAATAAAATTTAGAAAATTAATTTGGGTCACATTTGTTCTTGTTCTATTCAGTTTAAGGAATAGCTGGACCAATTTTTATGTCTTTAGTGATATAATTAGGGGTTCCTCAATTTTGAATGATAAATGTTGTTACAAAGAAATTTCCTCAGATTTTCTTAGTATATTCAAATTTTTGAACAAAAACGTTTTAAAATGAGATAAAAATAAAAAGCAAGTCACTGTTAAGCGTTTACTGTTTAGTAAGTTTATAGTTTAAAAATAGTAAGTTTATAGTTAATAAGAACAACATTGAAATAAGTCCATTTTGAGATATTCTTCAAGATGGTTCTGAAATGGCCTTCCGATTGCGCTGACAACTTGAAAAAGACATGCACAGCTGGTGAAATCCAAAATAACCTTAACTAGCAAGCTTAACTAAATTTGACAAGACAGTAACTCGGGCAGCATGACATATTTAACTAAGTATTCAGTATATGTGCTTTCAAAGTTTTCTTAAACGAAGACAGATTCGTCAAGTGTCGAATCTCTGAGGGAATATTGTTCCAGGCCGATGGACCAGAGGCTCTTATGGCAAATTTCCTGGTATTGGTACGAGCAGAGACCTCTCGGTAGAATTCACTTTGTCTGGTAGGATTAAATCTGACTTATGTTAAAGCTATCATAATTATGTTAAATCTGTCATGAGATGTTTTGGTATTCTTTGGGTCGTTCGGTATACATAAGCCCTAGTAATGCATACAATACATATAGTACTACATAAGCGGCGTATTCGGTGTCTGGAACGAGTGTTGCGGGCAGCGCAACGCATCATCAGTGGCATCTCTAATTTAGACTGGTGATACCCACTGGAGAGGGCGCCTGCTTACTCATAGGTGCTCTTCCACTCTACGTTGGGTCTCCATGGCCGTTGCTCTCTTCGCTGTGCGGCTCATGTTGAGCTGCTGCATGGTAGGCTACCTCTATTATGCAGCGTCGCGCGTTTACAGTAGCTGGTCCAACTGTTTGGAATGGACTTCCCTTAGACTTCTGCCTAGGGATTCTTCTGGCACATTCTATAACAGCCTAAATTTTGTCCTTTTTCGCCGGGTTGGATCGGGAACGGCCCTTGGTAGAAACCCTGAAGGGTCTATTCAAATTTCCCGAATGAATGAGCCATAATAATACATGTATATCAAATATGGCATGTATGCCACACAAATGTTACATAATATATGTCTGCGTAGTATGTGACGCTAATATCATGGGGTATTATCACCTTGCAACATGAAAGCTATGCCGTGGTCGGCCCCTCATTCTGGAACAGGCTTCCATTCAATCTACGACATCATCTATTTCTTCTTTCCATGTCTCCTTTACGCAAGCTACGGAAGACCATTCTATTCAATGGTGGTCTTGTATAGTTAGTTAGGTCTGAGCACTTCTGAGCACTTCTGTCGAAGAATGGCTATATAAATGAGGAGTAGAGTACTCCCAATTACAGTTATAATTTACATCTATGCCCTTCTATGGTGTAGATTAGGAAACAGAGGTCGAGAAAATGATCCGGTTTGCATATTCGTGTCTTTGGCAAGTGTCTCAATTACCCGGGCAAACTGTAACATATGTAGGTCTATTACACTCTCAGATCAGTTACGATCTAGAGGTGAACAATGCACAGCGGTCTTTACATGCACACTCTTCAAGAGCATTATAAAGTTGTACAGTTGAGTAAATAACGGTCCATTGAAGAATACAAAGGCCTTCAAAGGTATGCAATGGTCCTCGGAAGTACAAAGTGGCGTGGCTGCACATTTCTTAGCTCGCCATCCGGCCCACGACTCCACACAGTTTTAAGTCCAAAGCCCAGGGGCGGCAGGTCTGCCTCAACCGTCCGGGTCCATGTGTGTCTCTGTCGTCCAATCGGTCTTTTTCAGATGTACAGACAGTTGCGTACAGTTGCGTGTACGATATTCTGCAGCGCATAAACGGACGCCATCTGTTGCAGTATGTGAGTTAACTGGGTCGCAAACGATTTTTCGTGCATCGTAGTCTCAGCTGAAGGAAACCCGGTTTTCGAGGTAAGCTCATGTAGTACATGTTTCGGACGCATTTAACGTCTTCAAATTACGAAATTTGTGCAACTAAAATAAGGTTGAGGTAAATTATTTTAGCCCAGACCAACGGTAGTTGAAATTTCCTATTTATGCATTTCGTGACAACATGAGACAATACACATATATAAATGGATACACACAGTCTTACACACAGACATACAGACGCACACGCACATACATGCATAATTGCATATATAAAGACACACAGACATACAGAAGCACACGCACATACATGTACAAGACACGAGTACGCAGAGACATACACACAGACATACAGACGCACACAATCACACATACTTGCTTACGCCCATGTATCCAGAACTCAGTCCGGCTTGAAACTGCATAGCCTAGTTACAGACTTCTCTTCCGAATTTACAGTCACTTGAGATAGGTCCACTAAGATAAATACGCAGTCTGTGTGTGCCGCCGCAGAGGCGCCTCCAGGATTAAAAAAATTGGACGCACACCCATCCCGTCTCCTTCCATCCACACCCGTCCCCTGACGAACAAATCCACTAATAATTACATAAAGTTTTGTGCTCGTATTTAGTCATGATAAACTATCTATAGATTTGCGGATTGATTGGTCATTCAGCTGGAGAGAATTTTAAGCTGTTGGATAAATGTTCAAAGATGAAGTTCATGTTCGTAGTTATAGACGTTACGGGTACATTATGTTCGTGGCTGTGCGATTTGACCATCTAGAGAGGTTAAAATAACACATTTGTTAAAGCACCTAAACAGAAACCCATCGGAAGTACGATGTCATCACATGAGCTGCATGAGACCAGAGAATTTATGAAAGCTTGTAAATATTTCAAAAAGAAAGATGATCGCAATTTATTGTGCGAAGCAGCTGTCTGATGTACGGTGCTTAATAACTGTTTTATAACACGGATGCCAATGGGATGATTTAATCGCTACTTTTTGTTTCTCTTAAAGCTTTGCCACTAAGTAAATATTGACTTGTGGCACATTTCCAATAAATCCTCATTTTATGAGTAGAAATAATTATTTGATGAGCTATGCACACGCGCAATAATGAGATCCAGGCCATAACTAGTTGTGTGTATAATTAATCTTACAGACAACGTCAACTATGTATAGCGGCTTTACTGAGCGGTACAACTTAGCCTATATTATTATTATTATTATTATTATTATTATTATTATTATTATTATTATTATTATTATTATTATTATTATTATTATTATTATTATTATTATTATTATTATTATTTTTTTTTTTTGCCCTGAGGTACTTCGTTCCCTCAGGGTCTTAGAGATTAAATTAATTATTTTTTTCCGGAACGGTTAATTATTTTTATTATTATTATTATTATTATTATTATTATTATTATTTATGTACACATTCAGGTTCATCATCCTCAAACGCGTTCTCCAAGCAAGCACTTTCAATGTAATACTCGTACATACTAGGATTAGGCAATATATTATTAGGGGTCATCCATTAATTATGTCAACAAATTTTAGGCAGTTTTGACCCCATCCCCTTTGTCAACAACTGTCAAACATTCAAGGACCCACCTAATAAAATTATGTAAAAAAATTACCCCCACCCCCATTCTCAGAAACACATTATCTTTCCATCGAAAAAGAAACTCGAAATATTAGATTTTCAAAAAGAATCAAGGATATTCGCATTTAAGAGATTATGCAGCGCATTTTCTCATTATTCTTCGAACAACGAACAAGATAATTTAAAATGAAGAAAATATCGCGTTTGATGAAATTACAGACAAAAGTTATAGATCACTATTAAAGACTTTCCGAATCTATGGTTGCTTTTTGATTATATAATTGTTGACGTCAATTTGTCTTGAACACCCCTCCCCTTGTCAAGCATTGTCAACTTTTCCAAACCCCTCCCTCCCCCATTTTGTTGACATAATTAATGGACGACCCCTTAGCATAAATGGTCCGACGCTTTGGAACTCTGCTGACTGAACTTACCTGCCTTCCAATGCTCCACTAGTACAAACACATAAGAAAGGCGCATTTTATGTACACACAGAATTATTAATTTCTAATTGCTTACCAAGTTAAACTGTTTTAATTTGTATGTATCGATAATTGGTGAACAGTCGCCTGTTGAGCTTGTCTTATTGTATGAGTTAAGATGGTGATACGAGATTGTGAGTGGTGCTCACTAGGACCTGCTCACTATGCTGTGCTTATATGTTGTTGATTCAGTATTAAATCTACTGGCGTTAAAAAAATTGACAAATCAAAATCATTTTGATTTCTTTAGGGAGCAGATACGCTCCCTAAAGAAATCAAAATGAGTTTATAATGCACTTTAATTTACCCCTATCTAAGTTACTGTAACTTCACATGGGCTAACAATTATCAATCGCGTCTGCATAAATTGATTATAATGCAGAAAAAATGCTGCCACATTGATTCAGGGAACCAGAAGAGGTGGACACTCGGAACCGATTTTCAAAGACTTAAAACTGCTGAACGTAAACCAGATAAAACCATATCAAATCGCCGACCTCCTTTACTGTTTTGAACATAAGCTATTACCTGCATCTTTCTCGGACAACTTCACTACAGCATCGTCAATGCACGCGTATAATACGAGAGGAGCGTCTCTATACAGACCTATTAAAACTCGAACCAACCTCAGACGATTCAGTATTAAATCTACTGGCCCGCAGGTCTGGAATTCGGTCCCGTTGGAAATAAGGTCTTTGAGAAATAGACATGTTTTAAAGAAACATCTCAGAGATTATATCTTGAACAAATGAGGGTACATTAAGATAATGAACTAACTAATTGTTCTGGTCGGTCGGATTGGGGAGCAGGGCAGCACTGGAGCCTAGCACATATATGCTGTAGTTAAGGGTGTTAGTTAAGGATAATTAATTTTTTTATGATTTACCTCTCTAGTTGTTTGATTTATCTAATACGAAACTTCGGTTAACTGTGAACTGGAGAAGGTGACCAATTAGTTAGCCATATAATTTTATGTAACTAGATCTTGAAGGGTATCCCCGCTGAGCCGGACTTCCATACCTTTGGGGATACCTATTGCCTCAGATGTCAATCCTGAAAATAAATTTTACATATAAGCTCGACGATTTCTTGATAATATTCTGAATCACAGAACAAGTATTCTTTTCTTTTTGTCCAGAATTGAATCTTACTGTTATAATAATTACCATTGGCTTTTGATTTGTTAAAGGATTTGTACTTGGTTGTCATTTGATGCAATAAACACATTGATTGATTGATTGAAATGTATAATCGCCAATGACTGTTAGCATTTGGGTGACCTTGTCAGTGGAACATGAACCTGGTTTACCCTATGTCACTTGATTATTGTCTGTCTTTTTAGGGAACTATCATGGTAAACAACAAACTATAGATTGATTGAACGGAACGTGCTGTTTTAGTTTGTAGGAATAGTCTTTGTACTTTATCTTTGTTTTTAACATATAAATTCATTCATTCATTCAAATATTCGAATTTTATAACAAGTTAACGACGACTGTTTATTTCAAGGTTTTTGCACTGACAAATAAATTTCCTTTCAAAATTTTAATTGGCTTTAGGAGCTTTTTCTCTGTATGCTGCACGCTTTGTTTACACAATTAGCTCGCCGATTCCCTTAGAGAGCCTCCCTCCCTTAAGATTGAAAATAAAACTTTGAGGTCAGTATTTACACGATTGGCACTCTTCAGGCGTTGTTGTGCTGTTGAGTCTCCCACAAGCTTCAGTCCTCGCTCTCTCCTTCGTATAGGACATACGAAGGAGAGAGCGAGGACTGAAGCTTGTGGGAGACTCAACAGCACAACAACGCCTGAAGAGTGCCAATCGTGTAAGTACTGTCTTATTAATGTTTGGTATATCTGCTTCCACTGCAGATGGCGTATCCAAGGGCTGTCCTATTCATCTTCATACTGGCCATTATCGTCTCCCGCTTTTGTTTTGTCTCACGTTATTTAGTCACCGGTGATCTGTTAGTCGTTTCAAGTTTTCACAACATCTAGTGATACCTTTAACTTTCATTGTATTCCTTCTTCCTGGTGGCTGTTCTCAACCAAATTGATCATCTGCTAAGACCGGACTGTCTGGCAGGTAAAAGGCGTGGCTTATATAAACACTACTAGAATATCAACACAAAATCCTCCTTCTCATACCTTTCGCAGGTTACATTGAACCTCAACATAATAGTCTATCATAAGTACGCATACGACCACGCATAAACGTTATGTATGCACAAACGTATACGGTTGTACATCAGGCTGTTGAGTCATGTCTCTCCTTCTACGGCAGTCTTTGTTGCGGACTGCTGTTCACGACCAGACTGGTCGTCCTCCAAGACCGGACTGCCTCGCATGATAAAATCTCTTGCTTTCATAAAAAACACTGGAATATCCAAAGAAACCATCCTTTTCATACTTCTACCAGGTCATATTGAACTTGAACCTGGTTCGTTGTTGCTTGAAATCTCAACCTTTCTGTCATCTCAATATTCGCGCTCTTTATTCGGATTCAAAGTATACGCACCACGTTACCTCGCCGATGGCACAAGGCCACTATTGGACGACTCTAATTGGTTGCGGCTGTGATCATCAAAGTCCGCGATGTATTTTATGTCAGCAACTAATACTAGTTGTATTGTATGTCCGCAAAGGTTCATCAGTCACTCTGTTACACAGTAAAGCAGGGAGGCGACCTGACCGACGTCTCTTAGGAGCGTAGACTTAGACCCGACCTGGGTTGGTGAACCAAAGTCCTCCATGCCCACCTTCACGTGGTGCGGACCGTTAGTGCCCTTCCATTGGAAGGGGAACGAACGGGCACGGCAGGCAAAACCAGGGGAAGGCAATGGCAAACCACCTCTTCTAACATGCCAAGAAAATCGTCATGAGACACACCAAACAATGTTTATCATGACTATCGCTAGAGCTCCAGGAGTTGACATCACAAGGTGACAAGGTGAACTAATACTAAATTAGCCGTTGGGGTTCCTGGTCCTCGTGCCTGGAATAGCCTTCCTGCATATCTTCAGGAGGTCAAAAGTCTTCATGGTTAAAAACAACAGTTTAAATGTACCTACTATCGTGTAACTCTTAGCATTTCCGCTGACAGTTGACAGTGTACAGGTAGAGACGACGCTATATAAATTGCAGTAATTACAATTACAATTGCGGTCTTGAATTTACAATTACGGCCTCGTCTGACATTGAAGTCGATGCTTTGATGCAGGTTTACGAGTAGGCATAAACATGCATGCATGCATAGACTCATTCCGTTATACGAGAGGTGTTGAGTCTAATTTTACATGTCAGCAGCGAGTTATTTGAGGCATTCACAACATCATATCATCGCAATTATTTATTATTTATGCTTCAAAGAGCCGCAGACCTAGATGCTGTTTAAGGCTGGCATAAAATACGATCAGCAATCGTAAACTCCAAATTTAAAAAGCGCTACTCTAAAGCTAAGGGCAGGGCACCAGCTGATTCAAGAGCGCAGAACATGACATGATCTTGTTTGCAAAGCTTTATGGCCTAGGGAGAAACTTCTACAGCTTGCTCGGGCACTCAAACCAGCACAGCGGACCAGGCTATACCAATACATAATCATGTGACATTGTGCGCGCTCTCTCTATCTCTCCCCCTCTGTCTCTGTCTCTATCACTCTGTCCCTCGGTTTCTGTCTGTTTATCTATGTATCTGTTCTCTTCATTATAGTAAGGGTATGCCCAATTCATACACACACACATGCATGTATCTAACACCAACATTCATGCATTCTTGCCAGACGAAGGGTACAGATATACAAACAGATAGACAGACAAAACAAACTGACATGCAAATTTGATCATCAAATGGCATCGAATGTAAAGTAAGTAGACATTTATATAGCTCCTTCCCAGAAACTCTTGAAGTAACTATCATATTATGGGAGCTGGTGACCAGAAAAGGGTCACAGGATGATTGTTCTACTGAAACTTTGCCTCTGTTTTTCTTAACCACACATTAGGTCAATTGACTGCTTACAACGCATAAATCAAAAGCTGCTAATAAAAGGCTTGGGATTTTATTGTTGAAATAGACTTTATTAACATATCCCATATTTAATAAGCCCTGCATAATTGAAAGATGTTGCAGCTAGATATACAACACAATATAAGACTTTTGCTTTTTGTCGGCTGTTTGTTGGTGCTTGTATACTCTTACGGTTGTTCTTATTAGCCTACGTTCTGGGTTGAATAATCGAGGACGCGTCGAGAATGCGTGTCTGCTGCTAAGGACGGGTGTTATCAAAAACTGGTAGTAGTTGATTAAGGTGTTCTATGAGGCCACTCAGATCGTAGGTATGCTATGAAGCCACTCAGATCGTAGGTATGCTATGAAGCCACTCAGATCGTAGGTATGCTATGAAGCCACTCAGATCGTAGGTATGCTATGAAGCCACTCAGATCGTAGGTATGCTATGAAGCCACTCAGATCGTAGGTATGCTATGAAGCCACTCAGATCGTAGGTATGCTATGAAGCCACTCAGATCGTAGGTATGCTATGAAGCCACTCAGATCGTAGGTATGCTATGAAGCCACTCAGATCGTAGGTATGCTATGAAGCCACTCAGATCGTAGGTATGCTATGAAGCCACTCAGATCGTAGGTATGCTATGAAGCCACTCAGATCGTAGGTATGCTATGAAGCCACTCAGATCGTAGGTATGCTATGAAGCCACTCAGATCGTAGGTATGCTATGAAGCCACTCAGATCGTAGGTATGCTATGAAGCCACTCAGATCGTAGGTATGCTATGAAGCCACTCAGATCGTAGGTATGCTATGAAGCCACTCAGATCGTAGGTATGCTATGAAGCCACTCAGATCGTAGGTATGCTATGAAGCCACTCAGATCGTAGGTATGCTATGAAGCCACTCAGATCGTAGGTATGCTATGAAGCCACTCAGATCGTAGGTATGCTATGAAGCCACTCAGATCGTAGGTATGCTATGAAGCCACTCAGATCGTAGGTATGCTATGAAGCCACTCAGATCGTAGGTATGCTATGAGGCCACTCAGATCGTAGGGTTTCTATGAGGCCACACTATTTAAACATAGTGTCACTTTGAGCGTAATTCTTTTAATTATATTTAATATATTTTAATATATCTGAAGTCTAATTTGTACTCTTACACGAGTTATTTTAATTATGTTATTGAAACATTTCAGATGTGTATGTTGAATAAACTTATTTCTTGTAGCAAGTTTAAGTAGGGCCCATATTTAAATTATTTTTGAACTTCGCCGATTTGTATAGCGCCCTAGCGCAGCGAGGCTTATTTGAATATGGTATTGGTTTAGCCTATTTGGTAGATATTTTAAAATATATATTAAAAGTTGTACTCTTGCGCGACGTATTTGACAAGTCTATGCATTAGTTGAATACAAATTCTAAAATTAGTGTCTCATTTGAAATATAATTAACTCTAAGGTAATTTTAAAATATATTTCTAATATGTATTACAAGCTATATTCTTATAAGCACGCTATTTGGACAGCATATTTTGACATCTTAATAATATGGAAGCGTTTTAAGCAAGAAGAGAGAGAGAGAGGACCCATGAGCTAACCCGGAGGTAGTCATGGATATGAAGTGTTAGCAGCCTCAGTTTCTTAGATTCGGCATATGAGGGTGGGCGGCCAGCCCTCACCCTCACCGTCTCATCTTCCCACCGACAGAGTTCAGTCGGTGTGCTCATTATAGCTGGCTATGGGGTGCAGCAGGAGCAGAAATCGAATCAAATTTCTATCCGGACGGGGATTCGAACCCCGACATCTCCATCGACAGTTTAGCGCGCTAACCACTACACTATCGTGCACCCCCTCTAGTTTTAACCAAATAAGTGCTTAAATACATTTAATTACAAAACGCGAAGAAACAAAGATCGTTAGGTTCTACTGTTGGGAATGTGTGCACAGGCTGGCATGTATTAGCCTATAGTTGAATTCTCTAAATTATTTGCTAAGAAATACAAAAACTGATAAGTAAAAGAGAAGGAAGAACTCTAAATTATTTGCGAAGAAATATAAAACTGTTCTATTCCTTTATGTTTACAATGAATTTCAAAATGGCGTACTGCGGTTTCGCCAGAAATACCGATAATAATACCAATAATTTGCCGTTAGACCTGGGCATAATTGCTTATGAAGCTTTTAAACGGTTTCCTGCTCAGAAAAACTTGCTGAATAACAAATCCAAAATCGGACAAAATCAGACCACGGGAACATCCCCAAAATGGCCAAATCCAAAATGGTCGCCGTCGACCATATTGGAAAATTTACCTTTTTTGTTTTTGGAGTAGGCCCTATACGCACGTTGTAATACCTCTAATGTTACTGATTTTAGTATGTAGAATTCATTTCTGGTATTGTTTTAGCCACTCGAGGTCAATTTCACCTTGAAAGGTCATGGTCAAGGTCATTTTGTTACATCGATATCGCCATCAAGCAAACTTTCGATTATTCGGTAAATGTAAATTTTTGTGTTGCTGTTCTTCCCTGTGACCACAATCATAGACACACATTGAGTTTGTCATTATTACTGTAAGAGAGTCTGTTGTTATTCTTATTGTGGAGGACCTGATCCGGTCGCTCCAGTGGAAGATATTCTGGAATCACAAGGACACTAGGAATGGGAGCGAAAGCGGCGTACTGACTCAACAGCAGGCATCGACATCGCGCTTTCTCCGTTGTTGGACCCACAATTTGAAATGGGCTTCCTCTTGAGTTGCGGACTCCTCCTCGAGACTCGTCCACCGTTTTTTCTCTGCTCTAAAGACTCCTGACGCCATTGGGTGAGGTCCAGTCGAGGTTCAATTTCTCCAACAAATCCCATGTTCCTACATGCGCCTCTGGCAGACCTCAGACGTGGCCTCGCATTCCGCCAATTCCCGGAAGTCCTGATGCAACTCCTCCACTTCTCCAATCAGGGACTTAAACTGTTCAGGGCAACATTGTTTTTCAGAGTGTAATTTGCAGTACATAACTCAATAGTCAGACATAGCTATTGGTAATAGCTAATGTGCTCTTTCAGATTGAAATCCATATATTATGATAGCAAAATAATTATGACTTGTTCAAAAATTAAACATATAATCCGTTTGCACAGTTTTAAATTACGACAGAATCGCTTTGCTTATCGGGTTTCGTTCGGAGTAGAACATGGCTAGTAGTGTGGAATTTCACACACAGTCAGTGGTAGATTATAACAATGTCATAGCGCCTTTAAAAGAATATCTGGATCGGAATTTTCCGATGAACCTGGCCATGCCTGCTTTACGCTGATTCATACGGCTGAAAATTATTGGAAATTGAAGACATCCGTTGATTAAGACAAGACTTCGATTACAAAGAGCTAAAGATAACATCATCACTAATGTTACGAGTTGTTGCAATCGTTCATTGACATCGAACAATTTAGCCAAATGGTTATTTTCTGTCAATGATCAGATTTTGGATAAGATACAGGCGTGAAGAATGTTGCGGTTTAACTGAAATTTGACATCATGAAGTGATTTGTTGGCAGTGTTGTCACTTCAAAGATTACACAAATGCCTAATTTGTTCCATCTATATATATATATATATATATATATATATATATATATATATATATATATATATATATATATATATATATATATATATATAATGCTTTTTTCAACCTTTCCTGCTCTGCATAAATATTGTATCTTAAAGTGCTCAGCGCGATTTACCAATAGGGAGTGCATTAAATTGAACCAAATTTGAAACAAACCATGCTCCCGGTACCATATTACGATTAAGACACTAATATGTTGGTTCGCACTGATAGATAAAGATATAGCATTTTGGGGTGAGCACTTAGCGTAATACCATCCAAATTATCCTCTGTTGGTGCTCGAGCACCTACAGACTATATTTTCTGTATACTAAAGAAAGGGCCCTTTCTTGCTCGCAAGACCGCAGAACAAGAGTGACGTTTCGGCGTTGTTAGCAACGGCAGATATTTTGTTGACATTTGATAAAACGCGAATAGTAGTGCCATTAATTTATTAAAAACAGTTTGATATCCTATTATATTGAGCTCACCAGAAGTTTTAACAACTTTTTGGCCTACAAGATCAATTGTTTGTAAATTGCTTACCCTGCATACCGATAATTAAGAACGCGCGGCGTATTTCGTCGATCGATGGCGTAAGACTATCTTTACGATTAAATATATCAAAACAACTGCTCTTATAGATGAATTGAATTAAACTATTTTATTAACGTTTATTGCCGAGCTAACTAGGCGTTTGCAAGGTGTTAAATAACTACACTTGCTGATCTTGGAAAATGCGACCACGGCCGAGTCGTTTCCGCTATCCTATTAATCCACACGCAATCCCAAGCTGCGAGGTACCAACATGTTTATGGGTCTCGGAAAATTTAGGCCTATGTGGGCATGTTGACGTCCAGTTAATCAATTCGACTAAGCTGATGTTATTCAGAATATCTAAATACGTAGTGCAGAACTTCGAAAACGTCAGTATAATGCAGGGCTTTTCAAACTGTGGTCCGCGGACCAAAAGGGGTCGGCGAAGGATATGGCGTGGGTCCGCGAGAGGTATCCTCTCCAACTAACATTACTGGTTTTTAGCGAAACCGGTGTTACTGATTTCTTTAAAAATGACTGTTTCCTTAATTATTTGCGGGAAATTAATAACAATTTATTCAGTGTTGTACTGTAGAAAGTCTGCCTGTTATTTTTATTAAATTTTAAGTAATAAATTTGACTTTCTAAATACTGGGGTCTGCGACCTGTCTAGAAAAAATAAGGGCCTATGGTTCAAAAAGTTTGAAAACCACTGGTATATTGAACGTTCATTGACACACCTACGTCAACAAATCTGATCAGGCTAATATGGAGCGCCTCGGATTAGGTATCATTGAGAGGCGCTGTATAAATCGTCTGACTGAATGTGGTCATTACGATGAGCTCTGAGATATATCCACTTATATTAGAAACTGTGCTCAGTTGAACATTTAGCTTATATCGCTCATCTGTATTAGGCTAGAGTATATAACTTAATTGTATTTGAGATTGTGCTCTTACAATTTGATTACTTCTGTGCCTATTTACTGCTGGTTTTTGTCCATCAATTGACATGTAATACCGTTTTCTAATTATAATTAATTATTTCTACTTAGTTCTGCAATTGTTAAATAAATGCAAGCATGGATTTGTTCTCAGAAATGAATATTTAAAACATTATTATTGAACAATAGTAGGCCTACTGCTGAATTATCCGTGGATGTTTAGCAATGGCATGGTGCTAAAACGACTTGTTTACATCTGTTAGTCATAGGTACCATGCCTTTGTGATGATAATATCACCAATATCATCAATAATCAATAATAATTTGAGCCAAGCCAAAATTGTGTTAGATGTCGTGAATAACAGAAATACAAAACAATGCACTGAAAACTAGAAGAGTCACCAGTGGCGGGTCCACATAAATGTATGCCGGGGCTACGGTGCACAGCAAAGCAGTGATAAAAAATTTAAAGTTTAAGGTACCCCTGAAGTTGTTACACCTGTGCAATAAAATAAGTGTAAAATTTCAGAATTTTATATATATTTACTAGTTGCTCAATGTGAATAACGTGTCTACTGTATCGCGATCCTTTGTACCTTTTCCATTTTTCTTGTGTGCTGCATTTTATTTCACTTTTATACTTATTACTTACTGGTTCATTATTTTATTTGGTCTGTAAGTATTCTTTGGGTGACATCTTTGTTATTTCATACAACAAATTTTTATTAAAATATATAATTTTCATCATATCTTTATTTGTTCAATTACTCACAAGCTTTGTAAAACCAGTGCATGTACCTGTTAAAACTAGAAGTCACCAAATGGTGGGTCCGCACACATGTACACCGGGATGGAACTCCAACCATCGGATTCTTATGCGCTGTGCTAACTATGGCGTACTTATCTAAAGAAATTTATAAGCCCCCTATTTGAACTATTCAGACATGATGTAAATGTTATCTAAAGTGAATTCCTGCTGAGATACATGCCAGTAGGTAAAGGGATTAATCAATGAACACAGAATTAACTTACACTTAATTGCGTGTTTACTTGTCAAAACTTCCTTCAAATTTTATAATTCACAATAATATCATGGAAGATCAGTTATGTACCAGGCACAACAAAGTGATAAGCCTGCATGGTAAAGCGAGAATACTGAAGAATTAATTCCAGGTTACACAGCAGCAATTCATTCCATGTCGTATAAAAACACATAATTATGATCATTCAAAACAATGGTCTTACCAGATAAAAATTCAATATAACCTTACCTCGTAAATAATTCAACAATCAGAGTTATGGTGAGAAGCAGTTTATCAACACGCAATTAAGTGTCAGTTAATTTATCAAACTTTAGTATCCTGAAACAGTCCATACTGACTTGAACAAAACTCAATCGTACAACAAAGTGACAAGCCTGCATGGTAAAGCAAGAATACTGAAGAATTAATTCCAGGTTACACAGCAGCAATTCATTCCATGTTGTATTATGATCATTCAAAACAGTGGTGTTACCAGATAAAAATTCAATATAACCTTACCTCGTAAATAATTCAAGAAATGTTATTTGTCTCAACAATCAGAGTTATGGTGAGAAGCAGTTTATCAACACGCAATTAAGTGTCAGTTAATTTATCAAACTTTAGTATCCTGAAACAGTCCATACTGACTTGAACAAAACTCAATCGTACAACAAAGTGACAAGCCTGCATGGTAAAGCAAGAATACTGAAGAATTAATTCCAGGTAACACAGCAGCAATTCATTCCATGTTGTATTATGATCATTCAAAACAGTGGTGTTACCAGATAAAAATTCAATATAACCTTACCTCGTAAATAATTCAAGAAATGTTATTTGTCTCAACAATCAGAGTTATGGTGAGAAGCAGTTTATCAACACGCAATTAAGTGTCAGTTAATGTAAAAAACTTTAGCATCCTGCACAGTCCATACTGACTTGAACAAAACTCAGTGTAGCAAATAATGTCCCTACAAATAATGCTTGCTGTTGTTGCTCAGCTGATCATATCTCTCAGAATTCTCAACGTCAGTTAATTTAACAAACTTTAGTATCCTGGAACAGTCCATACTGACTTGAACAAAACTCAATCGTGTAACCTATGACAATGAATATTCAACAAATGTTAAGTGCCTTGACATTACTGATAGAAATGCAGGTCTACAATTGAATTGTTTGCAGATGTTGCTCAACTCGACTCTGTAATTTTCTGCTCCTACAAATAATGCTTGCTGTTGTTGCTCAGCTGATCATATCTCACAATTTGGTGCTCAGCTTACATAATATCTTTGAGAAGCATGTCAAGAAAGACAATATGCTAAATTCTTGTAGTATGGCCAAATTAAGACTTTAATTTGAACCTAAGTCAAATGATTTTGGACAGGTTTAACACAGAAAATGGTAACATTTAATATAAGTATCCCTTCCCTTGGTACTGCTAGGTTCTCTCTCACTGTTGTTCATCATTTAAAGTCTTTTCTGTTTCCACGAGGCTCACACGCTGAGAGCGCCTCTGAATAGTTCACACTGTGAGAGCCACTTTATAAATTCCCAGATACCATACCATACCATAAAGAGAGGAAATACATATTATAACTATGCATCCAGTAATGATACTAATGCTGAATTTTCATTAGAACATTTTAAAGCAATCTACTGCATTCCGTTTATTAACTCTCTGAGCGGTATTTATTATGTAACTTAAGAAATAAATGTGATTCTGACAACTTCATGACTTTCATCTTGATTTTGGTGCATCATCAGTTGATGCTTAGTGCATTAAACATCAGTGCTAAGGATATTGCCAATTATGATAATGTTCAACGTGCTTCTCTCAAGGTATTAAACAAGAATGCTACATTAAAGTACTTAAGTCATAATAAGCCATAAAAATTTGTAGCCAACAGCCATTTGGACATGTGACAAGTAAACATTAAGTGAAAATTGTAGTGATCTCTTTGCCTATTATAATTATTATTATTACGAACATTTCTAACGCGTGCAAAGTCACAATCAGAATAATGCCAGAAGCAAGTTTATCAAACATGCAACACAATTTAGTCTCCTACATCAAGTGTCTGCATTGACATGAACCCAACTCAATCATGTAATCTATGACAATCAGAAATTCAACAAATGTTAACTGACTTCACATTATTGCTAGAAAATCCAGTTCTAAGGTTGAATCGACTGCAAACATCGATCTGCTCGACGCCTTACAGTTTTTTGTTCATTAAATACTTTGATGTATATTTTCTTGTATGAGTGTCGAATTTCAGGATGTCCTTCTTGAAATTGGAGAATTTCACCATGGCCTAAGAACACATACAAACATGCATTAATTCATTGTACAGCTTATCGACTGCAAATATGTGTAAACATCTCCTAGACAGTGTACTGTAGATATTCCTAAATAAATGGTGAGCTATCTAGGTGCACAACTTATTTATATTATGCCTTGAAAGAAAGCTTGACTTAGCTTGAACTTTGTTGATCATTTAAATAAGAGGAATTCATGTTCTTGGTGATCAGACATAGTATGCCATGCAAGAATGCTTCCTGTTGCTACTGAGCTAATGTATGTTTGAGAAACATGCCATGGAAGAAAACACATTAAATTCTTATAATATGGCTATAATAAGATATCAATTTCGACAAGCTTAAAACTGAAATAGTGTCTCTGTTACAAAAACAATAATGATACTTATGCTAATGCTAAAACTAATAATTATACTAATGCTGCGTTTCATTAGAACATATAATCTCCTGCATGCAATTCATTAACCGTGGTTGCAGTATTAGCAGAAATGACTGTCTTCTGTAACCTGAGAAATAACTTAGTTCTGACAATCGACATGACCATCAGCTTCATTTTGTGCTTAATCAGTGCATTAGACATCAGCACTAAAGATAATACTAATTTTAATAACAATAGTAATTATTTTACTAATAATTATTATAATTGTGTAAAATGTGCTTCTCACAAGATATTAAAGAAGAGTGCTATATTAAAGCACAACACTGTGTTTTGTTGCATAATTATGTTTAAAATTACCTACTTGGTAAGCCATCGTTTATGATGTAGGTGTTGAAAGCCTGCCGAATAAGCATATTTTCATGTTCCGACCATCTAGTGTAATCCCGACCTGGCATCATAAAATTAGCAAACACTAAATCAAACATCAACAGCAAATGGCAACCAAAACTTGCAGCAAACAGGGACGAAAATGGCAAGGTACTTATGAACAAGGCAGACATTGTACACAGATGGACAACTTACTGTAACAGTCTATATAAAGCACAGATGCAGCATGGAAGGAAGAAAGCACACCGGAGGAATGGAAGAAGTCAATTCTAGTCGTTCTTCACAAGAAAGGAAACACACTGGAATGCAGTAATTATAGAACAATTGCATCGATATGCTGATGATGATACTAACCGAAAAACTCACCAGACCGACTGAAGAATAACTTGCAGTACTTATCTTTCTGTTACGTTTAGCCCTTTAGGTGTTGCATTTAAACACAGTAAGACTTTAAAGTGAAAGTATAATGGATATGTAAACTGTAAATTCTTTGTAGTACCAATTGCCATTTCAAGACGTGACAGGCAAAACGTGAAGTCAAAATCTTATTGATCAAAAACATGCTGCAACGAAATATATTTTTAGAACAAAATATTATCAGTACCTTTAAAATTCATGGCTCCATGTTTCTTTGTATTTTTTGTGGCTGTCGGTTCAGCTTTGTTGTCTCTACTCAGCAGATGACTCTTCGACACTGATTTAGCTCCATCCACTGTTTGCACTGTTATTAGAGTTACTGGCTGTTCAGGAGCTAGCACTGTTGGTTCAACATTCTTGCTAGTTTGAGTCCCTGGTTGTTCAGGAGCTAGGACTGTTGGTTCAACATTTCTGCTAGTTTGAGTCTCTGGCTGTTCAGGAGCTAGGACGGTTGGTTCAACATCTCTGCTAGTTTGATTGCCTGGCTGTACAGGAGCTAGCACTGTTGGTTCAACATCCTTGCTAGTTTTCTCATTGCTTGGTAAATTTGCTGGTTCAGTTGGAACTAATGGAACTTCTTTTGTATAACTTAAAAATGCACTGTGTGCTTCCGGCCCAACATTTAGCACAGGTATTACATGATCATGAGTTGGTGTATGCAATGTTACTGAAACATCAACCATATTATTTCTAGGTGCAGTTGACCTCAGAACTTGTCCATCCATTTGCTGCAGACACCTTCCAACTTGCAAGATCTCTGCTTCAGCTAATGGAGCCTGGTAAATGTTAGCATTGATGCTGGCACTGTGGCCCATGTGCTTGTAGAAAAGTTGTCTCTCATTCTCTGATACATCCATTGCCGCATATAAGGTACTGACACGATGCCGCATTTTTGTGGCTGTTAATCTCTCTGGATTCTCCAAACTTGCATCTGTAGAAATACGACTTACGGCATGCCACCCACTTACATGCGTGTCAGAATGCTGTGTGCAAGGAAACATGTAGCAGTTACTTCTTTTGATTCCTACCATATCCCGAACTGCTACAAGTTTCTGCATTGCAGGTACGATATCCAAAGGGAACAGTACTGGAACTAAATGATTGTTTCCCTTGCCACCTTGGAAAGTAACTTTCATGCTATGGAAGAGACTGCAATCGACGTCATTTTCCAGATGTTGAGCACGTGTGACATCTAACCAGGAGTTGTTCTCTGCATCAAGCCACTCAGAAATACGCAGTCTGGCTGGTTCACCTCCTCGACGTGCATTGAACAGTGTTAGTCTGCTTACTGCGAGGTCACGCAATTCAGTAAAAGCACGAGTATCCCATAATAGAAATGTGTCCTGTAAAAGTGTGGTCACTCGCTCAACCGTGTACTGTTTAATTTTTTCAATGTCTGCTTCTGATGGAAGTTGTGCTGGTCGTCTAAGCGTTTCCTGCCTATTTCGATTGAGTTTGTATATAGCATCGCCGAAAATATGGTGCTGATTGAGCTGGAAGACTTCAAGAAATTTATCAATTTCAGATGCTTTCTCATCTTCATCTCGTATCAGGTATGACGCTTTAACAACTTTCAAAAAACGCTTTATTAAGTAGTTCAATGCAGTTTTAAGACCAGCTTTCAGACCATCTCTTGATGATGAAGTACCAGTGTACTCTGTTATTGCATCCTCGAGGTAAGAAAAATTCTTGCGACTTAGCATGTCAGAACTACTTAAAACTTGCACACCAGCATTCTCACATTTTTGCTTGAATTGTAAATACAGGTAGGCAATGCGTCTCATGTCTGACATAACAGATCTTTTAACTTCAGCTTTTTTGTCTGTCTTTCCTGTTAACTTCTCAAACATTCGACTTCCAAACAACCTAATCATTTCATCAGTCTTGCACAGCTGCCCAACATTGTCTTTAGTGAAGCATGCAAGTATCTCTGTTTTAAAAGTTTCCTTCAAATTACAGAAACTGTCCGCTAAAAGATCAAGTGGCATTGCCTTGGGTTCTTGTGCAAGGTCATCCATACAGAGTTTCCTGTGTCGTGCAAAATAATCCTTTGAGTAAAAACCTTGGCAGTTTCCACACTGCACCAAATTTTTGCATTGTGTTCCTGACCTTTCACTCTCATAAATGGGGAACTCTCCTTTCATTTGTGCTCTGTTATGCTTTGAAATTCCCTCTTTTCTCATTCGTGCAAATGCTTCCCAACGATCTCGTTTGGGAAGATTGAATGCTTTTATAACAACCTCTTCTAACTTGTGCTTAACAGCAATGTGTCTGTGCAGATTTGTTTGCATACAACTGCAAAACATGCATGGTCTCAGAATCCTTTTACAAGTCTTCTTTTTTACAAGGGGGTTGTTTTTCAAAGTAGCCATAGTGTAGTCAGGATCTTCATGAGCAGATGTTTTGTAGGACAGTCCAAGTGGTGATGACAATGCAGAATAAACAGGAATTATACTGCTCTCCTCAGTTCCAGTGTCACTGTCTGGGACATAATCAGCATCATGACCATCATCATCCTCAGAAAATTCAACATCACTATCGTTAAGTGACTGTTTCACAGTCTTTGACCCTTTAAGTGACTCTGTCCTCGTAGTCATTATTCTAAATTTCTTCTCGATTATAGTTTTCTGCATTGATGGATTAACTTCTTTCAATCCAGTTTCTCGCTGTTTCTGCACCAATAGACCGACTTTGCCCAATCCACTTCCTTTGTGCTTCTGCAAACATGGATTAAATTTTTCCAGTTCAGTTCCTTGTTGCTTTTGATTCGATAGATTGACTTTATCCAGTTCAGTTCCTTGCTGTTGTTGCGCTGATGGATTGGCTTTATCAGGTTCAGTTCCTTGTTGCTTTTGCACCGATGGATTGGCTTTATCAGGTTCAGTTCGTTGTTGCTTTTGCACCGATGGATTGGCTTTATCAGGTTCAGTTCCTTGTTGCTTTTGCACCGATGGATTGGCTTTATCAGGTTCAGTTCCTTGTTGCTTTTGCACCGATGGATTGGCTTTATCAGGTTCAGTTCCTTGTTGCTTTTGCATCGATGGATTGACTTTATGCAGTTCAGTTCCTTGCTGTTGTTGCACTGATGGGTTGGCTTTATACTGTTCAATTCCTTGCTGTTTATAAGATGATGGAATGGCATATTCTAGTTCAGTTCCTTGCTGTTTTTGCTCCGATGGATTGGCTTTATTAGGTTCAGTACCTTGTTGCTTTTGCATCGATGGATTGACTTTATGCAGTTCAGTTCCTTGCTGTTGTTGCACTGATGGGTTGGCTTTATACTGTTCAATTCCTTGCTGTTTATAAGATGATGGAATGGCATATTCTAGTTCAGTTCCTTGCTGTTTTTATTTCGATGGATTGGCTTTATTAGGTTCAGTACCTTGTTGCTTTTGCACAGATGGATTGACTTTATCCAGTTCAGTACCTTGTTGTTTTTGCACCATTGGATTGTCTTTACGTAGTTCTGTTCCTGGCTGTTTTTGCTCCGATGCATTGACCTTATCCAGTCCAGATTCTTGCTGTTTTAGCCTTGATGGATTGATTTTCTTCAGTCCGTTGCGCTGGCAAAGGTTATTATAGCCAAAAATAAGAAAAGCATAAACAATTCACAATAAGTGAAGAAAAATTAATAGTTTTCCATAGGCACCGACTGCTGCTTTTGTCTCTGGTGCCTTGGTCCTCCCATCCCATCCCACTTCCCACTCTGCGGAGAAAGAAATTGTTTTCTTGTCAAAGGTTATGAGGTTAGAAAGAGTATTGGGATTCGGTGACAACGTTCCAGTGTAATATATTTTTTTAAATAATAAATAAGTAAACTATTTATTTATGTACGGGCTGTGACTGTAAGATCATGCAATGTTGGGTATTTGTGTTGTAGTTGTACTTCTCAAGTTGTGAGATTACTTACCGTTAGTTGTAAAAAATATGAATTTAAGGTACGAATTCTTCTGGGTGCCAGGCACCCACTGAACTTTCTCTCTGGGTGCATTGGACTCAAGGCTCCCAAGGAGTCGGCGCCTATGCGGTTAATTAATAGATACCACTACTAAATGGGCTTCATGCTGCTTATTTACACTGAACTTGCCAGCACAAGCCATAACAGAAATCATGACCAAATTTCTAAATGATTTATTAAACTCAAGTATTTGATCCACAAGCAAAATGCAAATAAAACAGTAGCACAAATGACAAAGATAATACAAATGATACATAAAGCATAACAAGACAAATTACCCTACGTGTATGTGAAACATACAGATTTAAGAGAAATATGGTGCTTCATTTGATAAAAGTATGAATTACCACACCCATAAGGAAAGTACATATTTCTCAGTGTTAATGTCACAAGTTTGAATATCAGTGTCAACATTTGTTTGGTAATTCTTTGCTCCAATGTGTCATTTGATATTACACAAGTAATTTTACTAACCCAGTCAGATGACTCAACAGAAACAGCATCTTCATCAATGGTTGACAGCCAATTCAGCACTTTTGTATCCCTTAGTCGTGTGCAAGTACGGCTTGCGGGGTTCTGTAAAGTAAATGCCACTGTCACCAGTGATTTATCCTGTTCTACTATGACGCATGCATGTGTATGCACTAGGCACTAGGCTGGATAGTGTGAATGCCATTTATATGTGTCTGTATGTCTTATTCTCTATCTGTCTGTATGTCCGAGTATGTCTCTGTGTCTCTGTCTCTCTGTGTTTCTTTTTCTCCCTTTGTTTTCGCTCGCTACTTACTTACCTCCTTCTTTCCTTTCTTTGATCCATTGTTTTCTTTTCCCCACCTTCCTTCTTTCCAATAGTTCACTCTTCATCTCTCACTATCCCTGCCTCTTTGTCTGTCTCTTTTACTGTCTACCTGTCTGTCTGTATCTCTCTTAGTCTGTCTGTTTGCCCATCTGTAAGTTTGTCTCTTTGTCTGTCTCTCTGTCGGTCTGTCTGTCTGTCTGTCTTATTTTCCTGGCGTTCAGATAGGCCAAGGTCATGAATGGCCTCACACTGCGAAACCACAACCAACAGATCTCGCTTGTCACGGTCATGTCTACACAGAACAACACCATGCCACCTGTCCACATCTATCTTGGTTCAATGGATAGTAAACAAATTAGAACAAATTATCTATCTTGGTTTTGTTACAAAGTTAGCTCCTTGTCACAACTTATCACATAATATTTTCTATCTATAGCTAAAGGGTAGTAGTAGTTTAACGACACTGTGTGATAACAAAGATCATCAGCGAAAACAAATTAGCTCCTTGTTCCACCTTACAACACAATATTTTCTATCTTGGTACAATGGATAGTAAACAAATTAGAACAACTTATCTATCTTGGTTTTGTGGATGGTAAACAAATTAGCTTTTTACCACACCTTTTCACATAATATTTTCCATCTTGGTAAAGCAAACAGTAAACAACTTAACCTCTTGCCACATCTTATCACAATTTCTCCTTAACCTAACCAAGAAATTGCCTATTCGATTATCAGACTGAGCCCACATTGATAGCTAAGCTATTAGAACACAATAGTTATAACTAAACAACTTTAATCAGTTTTAAATGTCTAAATTAATTCCTAGGCTTACAATATGAAGCTAAGATAATTGGTGCAATTCTAAAGCTTCATTATATAGCTACCTAAACATATGGTAAGCCTAGGAATTAATTTAGACCTTGCAGAATAAAACCATTGCAATTTGCTTAATAGAGCTGATGTTAGCAGGTGAGAAAATTGCAAAGTGACATAACGTTGTGTGTGTAATGCATTACTGAACACTGTAAATGACTTCTAGCAATTAGTATAACCTAATAGTACTCATGTTTACTAGTTTTGTTCGTATTGCTAGTAGAAACCCATGTGCAAAATCGTTTTAAAATATTTCATTATTTGGGTTTGCCACAGACGGAATGCTTTAAAACAGGACTTTTTTAACGTGTCTCACCACTAACTTATAGAATTGGCGACCAACATCAAACTTGAATTCCAGAAGAGTTAATTGGCTCAAGGGTTTCCGAGATAACTGTTACATAGAGATAATTAAATGGGCTGTTTTGTTGCTGCTGTTATTATATTAATAATAAAAATAATCACAATAACATTATTATTATTACTAATGATTACCGAAGGGAGGCGGGATCCTATACGATTATAAGAAATTAAAATTAAATAAACGGAAACCATTGTAGCTGGAAAAATGTCTAGAAAATAAGTTATCATTCTCAGGACTATCGGAGAAGGTCCTTTTATATGACAGCATTGTAGCTCTAAGCATATAGATAGGTTTGATAACATGCAAATTAAATTGCTAGCTAAACTGTTTTGTATTGTATTTACAAATTTACAAAGGCCTCTCGCAGTACAAAACAATCAGAGGCGCTTCATTGTTAATAGGAACCATAAACTGGCATTTAAGTTTTGAGCTACCATCATCATCGTCATTATCATCACCATCATCTCGTTCTTTTAAACTGGGTACTTTGCATTTTTCAATGGCACATAAAAACCTAATGGCAGAGAGTGTCCAAACATAATTCTACAAGTGAGGCCAAGAAGACAACAAATTAGCCTTACCAGATCGAATTTCGAACTCTGCATGGTCTGTTGAGTGATATCTTTGTCACCAGCATTTTCTTTATATGCCAGATTCCGACGCTTTATCTCTATCATGGCATTACAAAGTATGTGCTCTGCACGAGATGAATAGAATCGCTTCATTCTCCTGCAAAAAATTAACAGCTTTTAGACATAAATTGGTATTACTATTCTTTTCATGCCAGATTCGGACGCTTTATCTGTTAGGACATTACTAAGTATGTGCTGTGCACAAGATGAATAGAATCGCTTCATCCTCCTGTTTGCGATAAGCATTCCTTTATGCTATTTTTCTGTCGAGCCAATTAATAAATTAACGCGAGATACGTGCATAGCAAAAAATTAACAGCTCTCAGACATAATTTGGTGTATTATTCTGTTTGCGATAAGCATTCCTGCTGGCGAATTTGTGTGTTTAGCCAATTAATAAGTTAACGCGTGAAATGTGCAAAGCATGACATGCTCAGCGCACATGTCCGTGTGGCGCACGCGGTCAATTATTGACGTAAAACTGGCAAAATCACAATTGCTAATTTATCAAAAAATCCGTGGGTTAGAAAAACACGAAAGGCTAAATTAGTTGCGATAAAAATTGTAATTAAATTTGCAACATTACCTTTTTTAAACGTTTGTTAACGAAGTGAAGCGGTGTTGGCAAAATTATTACACACTATGTAATGGCGACCCTTAGCAACTCTCAACTCACGCGTTGCGATATAAATCTCGCGAGATTCTATATATCTGAGCGAGAGAAATCTATATGTCGTTTTTGATGGCCAAAACGCACTAATTGTTGAGTTTGAAGAAAATAAGGCGTAAATCTGGGGCAAATTCAAAATACTGCTTGATCTTGTTGAGAAAAAATACTACCTAAAATGTTTTGAAAACAAGCCACCCAGATTTTAATTTATACGCCAAAATGTGTGAGAGCAGAAAACGACGACTTTTATCGTAATCGTGATATAGACCCTAGATTTCAATATTTTATTACAAATCGCTGGATGCAGACTAAGCGCTGCCCATTTAATTACTAGAAGAAAGGATGGCTGGCAACCGATTGCCAACCGATTTTCTACACTAGGCTGTCTTCCAAGATTTTCAGAGGGCGAAAACGCTACATGCTCCGAGAAAAGAGCACTTAACGTTCGGGGAGCAGGAAAGGATAGGAAAATAACCCCGAAAAGAGTTGCAACCGCGCCATCCACGCTAATATATATATATATATATATATATATATATATATATATATATATATATATATATATATATATATATATATATACACATATATATAGATGGAACAAATTAGGCATTTGTGTAATCTTTGATACATATATATACATACAGTGTTGGGTATGAGTTAACTCATATGAGTTTAAACTCACGAGTTAACTCACTTGCTGTGATTTATGAGTTTGAGTTAACTCACCTTAAAGAGTGTGAGTTATGAGTTTGAGTTAACTCATATTTTCTGTGAGTTTGAGTTGTAACTGTCAATTATTTTAAACTCAACTCACTCTTCGGCACTCGGCACATATTATGTTGAAACAAGCATTTTTTATATCGTCGGCTTTCCATACTGGTGAGTGGTGACGGCAGGGAGGGTCGTAAACACTGCTAGCGGACAGTATTTAAGCACTGCATATTTTGTATATTGTGAACAGTTAAGAAAAACATGGCTGAAGTACCATGTATTCTTGATGGAAAATATTTTTCTGTTACAAGTAGGCGTGATGGAAAAATTGTTGCTCGATTAAAACGTGCTAATATGAAACGTGTGAGTTTATGAGTTAACTCATTTAACAACTGAGTTTGAGTTAACTCATTTCACTTAGGATGAGTTGAGTTTGAGTTTAAACTCATTTTAAGGTGCATGAGTTGAGTTTTGATTTAACTCATTTCTTGTGTGAGTTTACCCAACACTGTATACATATATACATATATACATATATATATATATACATAGGCCTACATCTCCAGGAGTCATATATAAATATATATATATGTGTGTGTGACATTGTGTGTATATATATACATATGTATATAGATGTGTGTGTGTGTGTGTGTGTGTGTGTGTGTGTGTGTGTGCGTGTGTGTGTAGGTGTGTGTGTACGTATTTTATATAAGATATAACAGTGAAACCTGACTGTAAATAAACTAATCAGAGATACTGTACTAAATACAATGCAAATTAGGTCGACATATTGCTATGATTTGTATGGTTGTCAACTGTCGCAGGAGTGGATTAACGGATTCTAAGAGGAAGCCTGCGATCTGTATTTATACAAGCCAACGCTCATTTATTATCTGCATACAATAAAACGGACGGCAAATATGGCCGGGTAAACAAGAGTTCGTTCTAGTTATCCAGCTATGTAACTTCTACAGTAGACTGAAGGAGTCAGTTACAGTGAGAGGCTGTTGAGCTATGCCACAAGTAAATGTAAATGTAAATGTTCGCGATTTTCTATAGCGACCGTATATGGCCTCGGCCCTGCTCATTTTTCAATGAATTGATCGGGTGAGATCCTTCACCACCGCTTGCCCGTTTGAATGTAGAATGTGTTCAGGCCCAGCTCAAGCCATTTGGCGGCCGAAGGCAAACCGGCAAATCGGCGGCCCTAGGCAAACCGACAAACCGGCGGCCCCTAGGCAAACCGACAAACCGGCGGCCCTAGGCAAACCGTCCGGAATTTTAACATTTTCGTCATGGTAATTTCGATTTCGTCCATCTTTTTTGAAATTTCATCTTCAAAAAAAGCTGATGACCTTTTTTTAGTCATTCGCCTCACAAATGAATGTCGTTACCTTTTTTTAAAGCAATTCACGGTTAGGCCTACACCTGCGCGATTTATTACACCACCACTATAAACCAACACTATAATACTTCCATCTACCGAATCATAATTAAATAATTAAATTAATTTTTTAAAATGGAAATCGGCGGCCCTAGGCAGTTGCCTAGTTTGCCTATAGGACGAACCGGGCCTGAATGTGTTTCTAAAATGCTATGGCATGGGAGTTTGGGTAGGGTTGTAGTTATCTTGGTCAAACCTGAAATTTGCTAAATGATTGAGTTTATATAGCACATGTAGTTTGAGCAGCCTTGTGTTGCTGCAGAATAAAGTGTGAGCTTGTGTAGCTTGCGCCAGGTAACGTGATTCTTATATCTCTACAGGAAACACTAAATTGGATTCTGGTTTTGATTATATCTGAAATTCTGTTTCAGAATTGCTCTAATAGAGCATATAACATCGAGTCGATGTTCTAAATGGCTTCTGCTGAAGAATATTCCCCCTTTTCTTACATAAACTTTGAAGAACAGATATCTGTGACAAAGCTTATCGGAAAAGGGGTCTTTGGGAATGTCTACGGTCCTTGTCTTTGGAAGAATACGTTGTTCGCTTTCAAACAAATCGTAGTTAAGCGTTCAAGTGACTCAGTGGATCAAGGGACAACGGAAAGGAATGTGGTCCAGATGATTGAAAACGTGCAAGTGTGGAACACCCTTGATCATCGTAACCTGATCAAGGTCTTGTATGTTAGCATTGATGAAGCTTCGTTATATATTGTGATGGAATACGCCAGTGGAGGAACCCTGACAAAGGCCCTACGATCGCTGTCATCGCCTCTTCCTTACTCTCGTGTCATAGATTGGGCCGAACAGATAGCTAATGGAATGTTATACTTGCATGAAAGGTCCATTGTTCACGGGAGTCTCAAATCAGGCAACAGTAAGTACTGAATTGCTTTCATTTCCTCTTTTATAATATGTTGCTGATTACCTTGAGCATGCTCTGACTTTACCAGATTTAGATCTGGTAAAGTCAGAGCATGCTCAAGGTTTTGAGCATAAGATTGGGCCGAACAGATTGCTACTGGAATGTTCTATGCTTGCATGAAAGATCCATCGTTCACGGAAATCTGAAGTCAGGTGACAGTAAGTATAGTATTTTACTTCAATTTTGACTTAAATTTCTACATTCTTCGAGATGATCTTACTTCTACCGAAAATAATTTTATGTTGATCCTCACGAGTTCCACAGATGAAGGTTCATGTATAATTATGTGTTGCAGTTATGATATTGGAATTATTTGATCCGAAATGCATTCAAGACACGACGCTTAAAATTACTGGTTTTGATCAGATGCGAATGAGTAATCTTAAGGCAACAGAAGGTCACGCTTCGGTGGCTTCAGAAGTCAAGAGGACAGGGATTTTCTCCAAAGCCAGCGACGTTTGGAGGTTGCACATTTTTCCCACTATGATATAAAATCAGTTTCTTTTTCCCCCACTTGATTGCTCACTTCAGAGATCAATCACTCCATAGATGCCCGCATTCTCAAATTACCTCATTACGTGAGATTCGCGTGCTATCATTTCCTGGTACTCAAACATTCTACTTTCTCCTTTCTTTCAAACTATTATTCTCATTTCTACTTTATTGTTTCATTATTTCTGTTTTGCTGTTTTCTATCATTCAAACTTCACTCTTTCTTTTTATTCTTAGTTGTATGTAGAAGGCTTAAGTAATTCTATTTGTTTTAGATCTGACAGCTCAATTTAATGTTGTAGCTATGGCTTGGTTTTATGGGAGATTCTGACAAGACAGACTCCACGTGAAGTCGAAATAATCAATTTAGAATTAGCAATTCCGGAGTCATGTCTCGGTGTCCTAAGAAACATATTCAAAGGTAGGTCTTATATAAACGTAATTATTATAAGTTACAAATTAAACACGAATTATCTGTTTCATACCTGTTAATAGACCTGAATTATCTGCTTAAGAATAGTGTCACTGCATTCTTACTAGTCATTCAGAGATGAAACAATAAACTTATATGTTGACTGCTTTTAACATTTGAAACATGAACTAATTATCTATTTGTCGCGTCATATGAACTTAAAAGTAAAATCAGACATATTGCGAAAAAAGCAAGAAATAATGCAAAGAATGTTGAAATTTCACCCAAACCAATCCAGTCTGGCTTGATCTGATCATCGATTGGACCTCATAACATTTTTTGCCAGGTATTAAGTCAGTAACATGACTAAAATAAAATATATGCTTATTCCTGTAACAGGTTGCTGGGAGCAAACAAAAGAAAAGCGACCAATGTTTTCTGAGATACTTTCCTCTCTGCATGATATGCGTATGTAGCATTTCATTCTTAGAGCAGCACAGGTTTACTTTCTGAAGTTAATATTATTGTCAGAAGAGTTAATGGTTATTTTCTTTGGTTTAAATAACTGTATATATTGGATTGCATTCATCTGTTTTGATCTGCGAGCTTAGATATGCAGCTTTTCTGAATGCAGCCAATCAACCAAATGATATGGAGATCAAATTCTGAATGTGAATTTGATAAGTCATTTATAGCTTAATGTATATATATATATATATATATATATATATATATGTATATATATATATATATACCCCTTTCAACGCTTTGGTAGGCAGCAAATAGACATGGTAGGCCTATTTGTTTAAGTTAGTGCTGCCTACCAAAGCGTTGAAAGGGGTATGAATGCCCTTTGACTTTTGATTTGCAGTTCAAGATGAAGAAGTCACTGAAATACTTAAGGCAGAACGCAGGACAGATTATTACGAAAGCATGACACCAGAAGGTATCGATAGATCTTGTCCTTCAAACTCTTCACAAATACGGGCTACTTCTCATAAATTTTCTAAATGTAGACCTTATGCTCAGATATCTATTAAGGAACATTTCAAGAAAGTTCACTTCTTTTCAAATTTGATACAGAAAGGCCTGTGCTAACTGTAAAGAACGACTTAAGCAACAACAAAATTAATATTTACTGTGTGTCTTGTTGATTGGTCGATACCGATTAATTTAAAAGAAACATCATGCAGTCGCGGTAACTATATATGTCATCTAATTTTATATTTATTTATTTATAAAAACATTTTTTTCTTTGTTTAGGAAAGGAAATGTAGTTGAGATTCAATTACAGCATGTTGCGCTTGTTTTTATTTGAAGCTTTAGTGACTCCATCCGGCGACGAATTAAAAGAGGAGAATCAATATAAAGTTGGATAAAACTCCAAAATAAAAGTCAAGCCTATTACGAAGCTAGATAATACATTTCTTCTTATCTTCTACTTCGAATTAGACTTCATCATTATCATATGTATTATAATCAGTATTTGAATCGGTTTCGGTCCGTAATAGCATCAGTATCATCAAAGGGATCAGTTTGTCAATGTTAGAATTCGTATTAGCATTTTTGCACCTGATTTATAGCAGTAATAGTGGAATTTAAATAACAGCTAGTTTGAAAGAAGGGAAGTAGGGCTAGGCTTAGAAATACCTGAAAAAAGCAAGTAGGCCTAACAGTAGTAATACTAGCAGGATTGAACTTTTATGATCCCACATGTTTCATATATATGGCAGTACAAATACATTAATATGTGCGGAACACGTGTAATTGTAATTACGGCAATTTATATAGCATCGTTGGTAGCAAGCTACTTCTAGTATGCTTCACACGAACGCACGCACACTATCTACAGTCAGCGTAAAAGCTAATGTTCGGAGTTTTTACCTAGCAAGTACAGTTTCAACTGTTTTTTTTAAACAAAGATGCTTTTAGCTTCCTGAATCTGAGAAGGAAGGCTGTTCCAAGCACGCGGGCCAGCGACCCGAAAGCCCCGAACGCCCATTTTGGTTTTGATATTGAGGATGTCGCCCACATGGATTCTTGACGAAGGCTCTCGAATCTCGATGCACCATAACATTTTATGTGATTATGCTGCATTATTATTTTCACCACACCATTAAATTATGACTCGTTGTTTTCCAGTCTCATTGTTTCCTAGTCTGTGATAATGTTACTTTTTGTGAGTATATTATTTCTTTTTCTTTGTTATTACAGGTAAATCAGAAGGCGAAAGTCCGAATAAAGACGAAGGTAAGCCAATGAAATTGAACCGTGCCTTTGATTCTATTTTGCACGTTTGTTGTGTGCTGAATTAAAAGCTCTACTTGCCCTCTTACTTATTATCTTTATTTTGTCAATTCCAGATTCTGTGGATTACAAGATGAGATTAAAACAGCGAATGGAAAAAGACGAGGCTGCCAGAGGGGAACTTCTGAAACAATCGCAGCCAGGTTGGTTAATTTTTATTCCTGTTTCAATATCGGTTAAATGGGTGTTATTTGTCAATTACATTACGATTACCAGGTCTCCGCTTTCCTTTGATATAAAGATAAATTCTTCCCTTTTGTTAGCAATACTGTTACAAAGAATCGTGAATTTTCAGTAGTATATGTAGTGTCATCTTTTAAGAATAATCCTACTTATTGTATCACTAATGACAGTCTTAATCTGCGGTGATAATTGCGAACTCTGACTTAAAAATCACAAGTTACCTAAATAGGTAGAGCATGACGCGGGTGGTTGAATAACTCGTACAGTAAAATACGGTAATTGGTCTGTAATATGAATCAGTGGAATTGCACGGCCTGAATCAGTCTCTTTTTCATCCGCATCGTATGATAGCAAGGAATTTCTATTGTAAAGAATCGACACGTAGAGCGATTTTATCTGTTGCTCTACCCAATCTATATCTCAAATTAAAACAGTATCCACGTAATTCCAGCAAATGCTTCGTTGCTTCACCTCTTCTGTCATTCTTTTAACACAATCTGTCTCAAGCCCCTCTATTTATCGCTGTCCAGAGTTTCATTTCCAAACTAAAGTCCCCTCCCCTCCAGAAGTCTTATCCTGGCCTTCCAGTCTGCCGCCTTCACTACTATACGTAACATACCGCTGATACATGCTTTATTCTGCAAGACTACTGTGTAACAGTATAGGAAATATCGATAGTAATAGCAGTGGCAAAAGAACCAGGTGTAGCGAGTCTCTATGTAGACATGTAGTAACCAATAGTTCTCATGCCTGTTACGACAGTCTGCTCTCCTGATAGCATTTCCATTTCTCTCAACCTAAACACGACCCTTTGTCTTCCTCTATTATCTCCCTGCACTGCATCTTCTTCTAAACATGATCTCACACCATTCTTTTAGAGCGGGTGGATAGTCCTCTCCCTCGTCGCTGAGATTCCCATCGACAGTGGACAATCAGTGTACTCATTCCTTGCAGGGTTGGCTAGGGGCGCATTCAGGAGAAGCTGAAATCTGGGCCCTGGCGGGAATTTGAATCCTCACCTCCCGTTTCACACACCCTTGATACGTACTGCAACTTCATTGGAGTAATTTAAGACCAGACTCAAGACACACTACTTCAAGCTGGCTTATACTGAGCATGTGTCGTGTTACGGCGCTGTAGAAATCGTCGTATTCATCATCATCATCGTCGTCGTCATCATCATCATCATCATCATCATCATCTTGTGCTTTAGTGGCTCTTTAGATAATGTTTAAGTTTATGCTTTTTTGGTAATAGTAACATGACTTTATTTGTTTCCAAACCGCAGCCATCTATGGATTGGCGATTCTGAACAACGAAGTTTTCGTCTCTTATCTGCAGAGTTCATTGATCGCAGTTTATGACTCGACGACGTTCAACTGCAAGCGTAGACTTACAATCGGTGGATTAACAAATCCCGAACACATAGTGTCTTGCAACGTCTACCAGTGTCTCTACTCTTTTGACTGGAGTTATAGAGGAAAGTCCTGCGAAATCTTGAGAATAGATCCGTACATTGGAAAAGTAGTTAAGAACTGGAAAACATTGGAAGGTGGAGGTCGTCTTTCTGTTGCAAATGATTCAAATATCATTTTGAATATCAACCGTAGGGCTCAGCTAAACGAATATACAGCAGATGGAGAATTACTGCGCAGAATAAACCTGGCTTCTGGCACAGGTATACTTCAGGCCTGGCATGCCATAAAGTTAGACAGCGGACTATATCTTGTTTGCCACGGCGGTTACGATGATCCAAATAGCAGAGTCTGTTTGATGTCTATCAAAGGAAATAGTGGACTTTCTGAGCAGCGTTTCGACACGATGATCCTCCTGAAGTTCGGCGATGAAGATGGAAACCCTTTATACGATTTGAGATTTCCCACATATTTGGCTGTTGACAAGGATGGATCGATTATTGTTTGCGACCTGGGAAGTCGCCGACTGTTTGTGTTGAATTCCTGTCTTGAGTACCAACGAGATGTGGCTCCAGAGGAAAATGCAGTCGTACTTCCGTGGAGGGTATGTGTTGACGAGTCCAACGGTCGCTACCTAGTTGCTGAATATCATCGAATTCTGTCCTGCAAGGAGCGGAAAGACGGACAACTAGATTGGCAAACTGTACTTGAGTGAAGAGACCCCAACAACCTCCAAATATCCATTGTCTTATTGGTTTTGTTTATTTGCATTCTTAGTTTAATTTTATAATTGGAATTTGTCAGGTATTGGATGTTAAATACTTCTTACACACCACACAGTGACAGACAGTGCCACCTGGTGTCTCTATATGTGCCTGGTTTTTATGATACAATATAAAACTGTCTCGCAATGCATTAGATTAGCTGTCATATAGTAATAGATTTGTAGAGCTTTGAGAGCCATTAAACGGTTCTATGGTAAATGCCTTGTTGCATCGATTTCACTTTATCTTCTAGTTATCCAAGCACTGTTCTCTTCTTATTAACTTTATGTATTTAATTCAGGCTGGAGTTTGCAGTGCTTTCATAAGCTACTTACAGACGAGACAACAGGTGTAAGAGGTGCAAAAGCCGACCACTGGTTATTGAAAACCGTCAGTGTGCACTTCTGTTGAAGGCTTCGGAATCAAAATAATACTGAACCTTTGAAGCTGAAAGCATGTGCCTAACAAACGAACATGTACATTGTTTATTTCTTGCTTGCATTGATATACTGGTAAAGTCTAGTAGCAGATGGATAACTAGAGAGTTTCTGCTTGACCAGTTAAGGCAAGTTGGGGTGTTAGCTGCAAGGCTGTATAAAGCTTTAGCAATGTTAGGATTGTTGAGCTTGGCACTTTGGTTTTGGTCTGACGAGACCCTTCTGTTGTTAGTTTTCTGCCAATGTTCTATGATTTAGATTTTCTTAGGAGAACCATCATCATCATCATCATCATCATCATCATCATCATCATCATCATCATCATCATCATCATCATCATCATCATCATCATCATCATCATCATCATCATCATCATCATCATCATCATCATCATCAGCAGCAGCAGCATCATCATCATCATCATCATCATCATCATCATCATCATCATCATCATCATCATCATCATCATCATCATCATCATCATCATCATCATCATCATCATCATCATCATCATCATCATCATAATCATCATCATCATCATCATCATCATCATCATCATCATCATCATCATCATCATCATCATCATCATCATCATCATCAACCGTGGGCTCAACGCTCGTAGGAGTCCGATGCCGTTTTCACTGTGTTTTTCCAATGTCGTCTGTCCAATGCGGTGTGGCTCAGCTCATGCAGCGATGTTCTACACAATTCGGCGATATCGTTGAGCCGTTCTTTACGGGGTCGTACTATCTTGTTTGTTCCGCATGAGGTCAACTCTTGTTATTTAAGAATTTATGGTCGTGTCCCGTGTGACCGACCGCGATGTTGTTTTCGCTGAGGCTGTTTGTTGGTTTTGTGTCTACGGTCGTTCTGCTGTGTTGGAGACTGTCGAGAGGAAGTTTGGCTAAAGGTTTTACAGTATTTCATTGTAAATAAATGCATTATCATATCCTTAGTAGGGTGGTCCACGAGACCATGGTAAAAATTCACCTTTAGCAGAACTAGTCTCCACAAGTTTAAATCTGTTCTACTTCACCTAAGTAAGATTTAGACCAAATCTGAAGCAGATTGGAGCACTTTTAGAGGTCGCTCAAGGCCCCCAACATTTTCTACATAATACCACATACGGCCTAGTAGAAATTATTTACTGTTTTTTTTACTAGTCCAGGCAATTTACAGTTAGAATTGCCTCATAGGCCTAAGGTTTTTAATGGTTTCCTGCTCAGGAACCATTGCTGAATAACATATCCAAAATCCGACAAAATTCAACCACGGGAAACCCCCAAAAAAATTTAATTTCAAAATGGCGGATTGCTGTTTCCTAGGAAATACCAATACTAGTGCCAATAATTTGCAGTTAGACCTAGGCTAAATTGGTTCTGAAGCTTTTTAAACGGTTTCCTGCTCAGGAACCATTACTGAATAATATATCCAAAATCCGACAAAATTGGACGACGGAAAAACCCCCAAAGGTGAATTTCAAAATGGCAGATTGGCTGTTTACTAGTAAATACCAATAATAGTACCAATAATTTGCAGTTAGACCTAGGCTAAATTGCTACTGAAGCTTTGAAACGGTTTCCTGCTTAAGAACCATTGCTGAATAACATATCCAAAATCCGACAAAATTGGACCACGGGAAACCCCCAAAAGAGAATTTCAAAATGGCGGATTGGCTGTTTCGTACGAAATACCAATAATAGTACCAATAATTTGCAGTTAGACCTAGGCTAAATTGGTTCTGAAGCTTTTAAAACGGTTTCCTGCTCAGGAACCATTACTGAATAATATATCCAAAATCCAACAAAATTGGACCACGGGAAAAACCCCAAAAGTGTATTTCAAAATGGAGGATTGGCTGTTTCCTAGGAAATACCAATAATAGTACCAATAATTTGCAGTCAAACCTAGGCTAAGTTGTTTGTGAAGCTTTTTAAACGGTTTCCTGCTTAAGAACCATTGTTGAATAACATATCCAAAATCTGACAAAATTGGACCACGGGAAAAAACCCAAAAGTGAATTTCAAAATGGCGGATTGGGAAATACCAATAACAATAATGAATAATTTGCAATTGGACATGGGCAATATTGCTTCTGAAGGTTTTAACACGCTTTCCTACTCAGAAACCATTGCTGAACAACATATCCAGAATCCGACAAAATCGGACCACGGGAACAACCCCCAAAAGGATTTTAAAATATAGGCTCCTAGCAATTAAAAAGTAAAATGTCATTCGCTTTTTCATTTCTAATTGAAATTTATAAAATGCTATTAAGTTTATTCAAAAATAATGCCAAAAAAGGACTCTATGGTGTCCATTGACGTAGACTCTGGGGCAGCCGGGGAACGTGACTGCAGTAATTGAGGAGGGGGCATTTCCCCTCTCCTCCCCTAAAAAAACGAGAGAAGAATATCTTGAAATATTAAAATTTTATTACGAAGAGAGAGCCATTGCTTTTATGCAGCAGTACAATTCATCACTGACAAGGAATGAAGAGCAGAATCAGTTCATTCTCGTGAAACGTCCTGCTCGAAGGTCATGCTGATGAAGGTCACAGAATACAGTGAAGGTGTAGTTGAAGAAAAGTAAAATGTTCTAGTGCGTCCATAGCAACATTGAACACTGTGGAACCTTCTGTTATTTTAATTGCTGCAATATATGTTTTAATTCAACTCAAATTCTATTTTCTGTTCTACAATGCAGATTACCGATTTCATGCTTAAATGGTGAAAACAACCCTGACCTTGAGCGACCTCTAAATACCCTTCAATCTCCCTCAAATTTGGTAGAATAGTGGGCAGTCATAGAACAAAAAGAGGGTTGTGGAGCGCAACTCTGAGCAAGTTCATTTTTTTGGACCACCCTAATCCTTAGACTGAACTACTTTTCTTAAGGGGACATTAAAAACATGCCCTCATGCATACAAACATATATATATATACATACATATAAGCACACGCATACAAACATACGAAAACACACACATATATATATATTTATATATATATATACATATAAGCACACGCATACAAACATACGAAAACACATACATATATATCACAGATACATACATAATTATAGACACACATAACATAACATAACATAACATAACAAGGGTTTTAAGTGGTTCAGAAGACGTGTAGTCTGTGTTAGAACCACTGCAAATTTATCTCGAACTCTTAATAGCCCAATTTTCCTAGCTTCTTCTTAAAAGCTGTTATAGTGTCCACTGAGACAGTACTATCGTCCAAACCATTCCACAGGTCTACAACTCTTGCACTAAAGAATTTCTGCCCTAATGTTCCCTTCGGCCTCTTAAATAATTTATACCTGTGTCCCCGAGTTGCCTTGTTCGGTGCTAATTCAAAGAACCTCTCCCACTGCAGTGCTTCCTTTCCAGTGATAATCTTATAAGCTTCAATCAGATCTCCTCTGCTCCTACTTTTCTCCAATGTTGTTAGTCCACACCTTTTCAACCTTTCTTCATAGCTTAGATCCTTGTAGCCCCAAATCATTTTCGTAGCTCTTCTTTGTACTTTCTCCAGTTTTTCCATGTCCTGTTTCAGGTATGGATTCCATACCTGGATGCAGTATTCCAACTGTGGCCTAACCAGTGATTTGTACAACCTTATTATTATATCTTTGTCTCTGGTGACTATTGTCCTTTTTATCATACCTAAAGTTGAATTAGCCTTTTTTGCTGCTTCAGCACATTGCCTTGAAGGTTTTGCACTCTTGTGCATAATCACTCCCAAGTCCCTTTCTTCATCACTCACTTTCAACACCGTGCCCCCCATTTCATATGAAAACTCGTTGTTTCTCCTCCCCATATGCATCACTGAGCACTTTTCCAAAATTGAAGAGCATTTGCCAGTCTTGTGACCATCTGAACATTCTTCTTAGATCTTCCCGCAGTATCTCTGCTTCTTCTTCATCATCCACTGCTCTACATAGTTTTGTATCATCCGCAAACTTAGAAATTTTAGATAAAATCCCATCGTCCATGTCATTAATAAAAAGTACGAAAAGCAGTGGCCCAAGCACTGATCCTTGTGGCACTCCACTTAGCACTGTCGTCCAGTCAGAATGTTTATCACCTATGCCCACCTTTTGTCTTCTACCTGATAACCAGCTTTGAATCCATCTTAGCACCTGCCCTCTAATCCCACCTGCTTGTAACTTTTTGGCCAGCCTTACATGAGGTACTTTGTCAAATGCTTTGGCAAAATCTAAGTAAATTACATCTACAGGTTTTCCCTCGTCAATCCTCTCATAGACCTCGTCAAAGAACTCCAACAGATTTGTCAAACACGAACGGCCTTTGGTAAATCCATGTTGACTGCCCTTTATAATATCATGCTCATTCAAACATACACGCATTCACACATGCAGACATACATAAAGACAGACAAACATACAGACATTCATTCTCATCCAATGGTATCGAATGTAATGTAGGTAGGTATTTATATAGCGTCCTCTAAGTACCCTATAAGGAATGCACAACCCGGATTCTATGAATCTGGTTACTTATTATAAATAACCATGCGAGATGTATCTTTTACAAGCGTCCACGACGAATACAAACAGAACGACAGCAGAAACAAACATACAAACGAAACCAGCAACTCTTCGCAGAAGAGTTCTATCGCCGAAGTTTCGTAACTAATATAACTTATCTTTTAACTAATCGTCATCCACAAAGGAAACGAAAATCTATGAACTCAAAAGTACAAATGTCATCCATTAAGAAAGACGAAACGTTACGGTCAACTGTACACAGTCGACGAGGAAAAACAAATAATCTAAAGTCAACCTCATACGGCCGATCAAAACCAAGAGAGCTCAACTAACTTCGTAGACAGCCGTATTTATAGCAGAAGCCACTCTTACGTAGAAACCTATCAGGTTCTTAACCACGATATACATGGCATCTCTTATGGCCCATCTTATATACACGTAACATTATACATATTATACATACATACATACATACATATATGGAGACGTTAAAATGTCGTGGCATCTATTCATACGGATAGCGGTGTTGCAGGATCTCATCCGATCAAATCACTGAAGGTGAGCAGGGTCGCTATATAAAAACGTAGGCCTACATTTTCATTCACCCCATACAACATCATGGTTACTTGTTAATTCATCTCTTATGGCCATTCATAGTATATAACTCACTGTTTGGATATAATTGAACTTCAGTACTTTTATGCAAATGTGTAATAAACACATCAAAAATATAATATGGGTAGGTCTCCGGATTTTTCTAGTCTACGTATACAGCATGATTAAATTATAATGAAAGAAACTATTAATGACTAGTGTATTTGCCCGTCATAATTATGACGGCAGTGTATATCGTGGTTAAAATGCTCTGATCGCCGTCGTAAAGACTGACGTCACAAACGGTTTCTGTTTCGCAATAGAACATAAACCTTTTGTGACGTAGCGTTTATCGTCGGACGGACACTATATGGATATAATATATGAGATGTTAAATTTGGAATAACCTGCAGACTCAGTTGGTTGTGTGCGACTACCATACATATCAATCATTACACGAATACCACCTCAACGAATAACACCTCAACTCCCAATCCAGGAGCTTTGCCTATGTGGGTCCTTCAGCCTGGAACAGTCTTCCCCAGACCCTCCGCCAAGAGCTTCTTGTCCTCTCTCCTCTTCAGTTCCGTAGACGCTTGAAAACCTTTCTTTTTGCCGGTTGTGGCAGTGATGCGGATCGAGAGGCCGCTGATTTGAGTGGCGCTATATAAATGTTCAATTACAATTACAATTACAATTACAATTACAATTACAACTGATAGGCGTAAACTGCTTAAACTGAACTGAGATCGAGCTTCCCAATGATTTCGGCAGTTTAACTATTTATTATAAATACTTTAACGACACAGCGATGTGCATCTGTGTAATGAAATCCCTTCTATAAATTGCTCCTTTGATTTTACTTTCAATTTCAGAGCAATGTAATGCAAGTATTAACGAAATCTTAGCGTTTAAATGCTATATAACTTTGATTTATTCTTATTTCTTTGTGCTTTCCTCTGTTTCCAATTTCCTTTTAATTTCGTTTGCAGTTTTAATATTCTCATGCAAGTCGGATAATATATATTACCAAAAGTCCAAGGTAAACTAAATCTCGTCGTAATCGTAATCGTAATCGTAATCTCCAATTTTCTAAAGCGCCACTGTAAAGCTGAGCGCAAAGCACCAGCTTATTCACGAGCGCTGCGACGTATCCGAGGGGTTGTCCAGAAATCGATGTCCGTTGGTGGTCCGAGTCCGGTTGCTTGAAAGACCAAAGAGAGGCAGAGCAGCTCTTACGGAGGGTTTCGTTGAGGACGAGATAGCTTGGAAAGCAGAGGATCAGATGGATTAGGAAAGGAAATCTTGAAGAGATGAGTTTTCAATTTGGAGTGGAAAGCCTGTTTGGTGATGAGTAGAGGAGCCTGAGATAGATGACGATGAGTGAGTGCTGGTATTGGTGGAGGAACTGAGAAAATGCGGAATTCGGGAGGAAGTTCGTTCCAGAGTTGAGGTGCAGTGTGGGATATAAATCGGTTGGAGAACTTGAGGCGAGTAGTGACTGGGGGACGGGAGAGAGTGAGATGTGAGGATGAACGGGTAGACCGGGGTGGCTGGATAGTGAAGAGTTCGCGAAGGTATTTTGGCTGGGAGCATTGTAGTGTGTTGTAGGTTAGCGACAAGATTTTGAAGTGGATTCGCTCAGGTATTTTCAGCCAGTGGAGCGATTTAAGAACAGGAGTGATATGGTGATGCTTAGGTGTCCTGGTGACGGCTCTGGCAAGAGAATTTTGGATGAGTTGAAGACGCTTAATTTGGGTGGATTCAAGGTTAAGAAAAATGGAATTGCAGTAATCAAGCTTAGAGTGGACAATGGAGGTAGCGATAGTGGATGCAGTTTTTAAGTCAAGCATGGGTCGGATGCGGCGGAGGTCACGAATATGCATGAAGCAGGTGCGTGAGAGGTTGGAGATGTGATTAGAGAAGGATAAATGTGGATTAAAGGTAACGCCAAGATTGCGAACAGGTGAGTCGGAGGTGAAAGTGAGAGATGAAGAGCTGGTGGGTAAGTTTATGGAAAGGTCGGGGATTTTCTTGATCTGATCTGGAAGGCCAAGGATAATAAATTCAGTTTTGGCAGGGTTGAGACAGAGGAGGTTGGAGGACATCCATTTAGAGATTATGTTGACCACATCGAGTAGTTGAGCAATGGAGGTGGAGAAAGAGCTAGGGGAGAAGGAAATGAAGAGTTGAGTGTCGTCTGCATACAGATGGTGGTCAACAGAAGAGGATTTTATGAGATGGCTCAGGGGTGTAGTTTAGAGGATGAAGAGAAGTGGACCTAGGACGGAGCCTTGAGGAACACCACAAGAGAGTGGAAGGGCTTGTGATGAGTGGCTGGAGGCTTTAACAGAGAATGAGCGTGAAGACAAGTAAGACTGGAATCAAAGTAGAGCATTGCCAGAGACGCCAAACCAAGAGGACAGCCGACATTAATTTCTTTTTTCTTTTAATTTACGGAACATTACTTTTCGACTTGCTCGGTGAAAGGTGAATTAATCCTCTCTATTTATCAACACCGATCTGGTAATAGAGCAGAAATCAACCATATCATCCAGGTGATTGCCATTGAAGCTACCTCGGTACAAAGGTGAAGTGAGCCAATCTAGTTCGGTGGTTCCCAAACTTCTCTGGGTCGCGACCCACTTGCGAATATCTTGGCAGTCTCGGTACCCACTATGTACAATTAAGCATTGTTTACTAAAATTTGCTTCGTAAATTGGAATCGAAGATAGGACTGCGGGAGATCAACATGTGATTTGAGTCTGGATGCTGACACTGGTGCCATTTTTTGGTTCCTCTTCGAAATATACGTCCGTTGTTTTTCATTATCCAACGTGTTACGGCCCAATTCCAGCACTGTCTTTTCCAATTGGAAGCACAGTTCACTTCGTCTTGCCATGATGTAATTAGACAATGTTCTGAGCAACTCAGAATCTTGTTTCTAGTCAGTGGCGGCGCGTGGATTTTTCAAAGGTGGTGCGAAGCATCAGTGTGCCGCCCCTCCCCCGTAAGGCGACAGGCCTGTCTAGTAGTCTAAGGAAATTTTGTCCGTGTTGTGTACGATAGTAGTTAGTAGTAGCCTTAGCCTAGTATACAGCACAGTAGCAGATGAAGCACATCCGCTACTAGTATCACTGTGTACTGCGCACTTACAGTACTTTTAAGTTTCAGCATATAAGCAAATCAAATCAGAGGAGGTTTTCAGAGAGTAGTCAAAAGGAGGTCCGAGTCCGGTTTCCAGAAGGCAAAATCAACTTAGAGTGGATCCTCAGAAAGTAGTTCAAAAGAGACTCGAGTCCAGTTTCCACGGGGCCAGATCAAGAGAAGAGGCAGAGCAGCTGTCAAGGCGGGTGTCGTTTATTGCGAGAAGAATTTGAAGGCGGAGGATCAGATGAGGCAGGGTAGTACTTAAAAAGGTGAGATTTCAGTTTTGAGTTGAAAGCTAGATGGTGATAGAGGACCATGAGTAGGAGAATGAAGGACGGGTTGTAATGATGATGGAGGAACTGAGAAGCTGCGGAATTCAGGGGGAGATCAATCCATAAGCTGGGCGTGGTGCTGTGTTGAATATGGTTCGGTTGGAGAACTTGAGATGAGTAGTGACTGGCCGTCAAGAAGACAGAGATAGGAGGAGGATCGGGTGGAGCGCGTTGTCTGAATGGTGAAGAGATCGCTGAGGTAGGCTTCTTGGGCCGGGAATATTGTAGGAAGTCGTAGGTTAGTGTAATATAATGAAGTGGATTCTCTCTGGGATTTTTAACCAATGAAATGATTTGAGGATGGGAGTGATGTGATGATGCTTGGGCGTTCAAGGCACAGCTCTGGCAGGTGAGATTTGGATAAGTTGCAGACGTTTGATTTGGGTGGATTCAAGGTTGAGGAAGAGGGAACTGCAGTAATCATGCTTTGAATGAACAATAGAAGTAGCAATGGTAGAGGCAGTTTTAAGGTCGAGCATGTGTCGGATGCGTCGGAGGTCACGAATGTGCATGAAACAGGAGTGCGGGAGATTGGAGATGTGGCTAGAGAAGGAGAGGTGTGCATCAAAAATAATGCCACATTATCAATATAATCAAGCGCAATCATTATTTCTAGAAACCAGAGGCGTAGCTGGGAGTCCAGAGGGTACATGTGCCTTGGGCGCCAAGGGAAGGGGCGCCAAAATGAGGGTTAAGATGAATAATTTTACTCTTAATTTTGATGCAGTTTTAACTAATTTATCCCAAATAAATTTAAATGATTTAATTTTGGAGCCCCAAATATATCCAGTTATATCCATATTACTTACAAATCAGTTCTCAGGTATGATTTTGGCGCCCCATTCAGCAATAAGGTGCAACGTGCATGTGCTATCTGCATTTTCATATTTTATTTAATTAAAATTAAAATTGCCATTCTGTTATTTGAACAATGTGAAATTATAAAACGGGGTGGGGCGCCAAATTCATAGTTCATCCCGGGCTAAAAATATCCTAGCTACGCCGCTGTTAGAAACTATTGGCTTAAAATGATCTAGATCAATGTAAAACTAAGAAGTACATTGAAACTCGCATGAACAGTGAAGATTTACATTTCACTGAATAATGACACAAAAGTTTCATTGAAATTTCTATAGCAATGGATTACGTAATAACTCCAAATGAAATACTACGGTGACCACAGGAAGCACCGAAAAAATATTCCAGGTAGTCAAAGTGCCGCCCCCTCAAGTGGCCGCCCGGTGCGACCGCACCCCTTTGCACCCCCCACGCGCCGCCACTGTTTGTAGTTAGTTTTTGCTTGTGATGAAGTTTGCAATATAGTATTTGGTCGCTAAATTGCGTTATCTTTCACAAACAAAAGCATCGACGAATTAGCCGTTGTTGGAACTCAAACCTATCGAAAGCTCTCAAGGGTAGTACAGAGCTTCTTCGTTTCCTGTCACAGCGCTTTCAAACTTAAGAGTCGCGATGCGGTTGACGAGGCTCATACTGTACTGCGAATGACAACTGGTATTAAAGAGTCAGCAAAAGAAATGCGTTATCAAATGTAAAGCTTCCAGAATCACGAATCATCTAGGCCACATGATAGTGAATCTTAGAGATTATGTACTCAGTAGCGTCTTCAATCCAATGTCAGTCAGTGACGAACTTGGGAGAATGATGCACATCCCGTTAAAACTTTGTGGTTTTTCTTAAACGTCACAGATCTCGCTAAAACTAAATATTTCACTCCCAACTTAAGATCCGATAACCGCTTATGCGGATGGCTTTAGAATGCCCTCAGAACCGAGACAAAGATTTCACCTCATTAGTCATCAACGTATTTAATTTAATTAATTCAATAAGTAGGCTTCGTGTTCATTAGCGTTAGGCAAAAGCCCAAACTTCACAAATAACAAGGCTTGCAAAACAGTGGATAAAAGAAATGAGAATTAACATAAACCATCCGAATAATACAAAATGTCCTTCTGATTTCCGCATTTTCTAAGTTGTTCTACCAGATTCGCAGCTAAACCACCATTATTTACCTCAAGGGCCTTTATATTTCACCCGTCAGGCATTCCATTCGCAGGTAGTGTCTCACCTCTTCAAGATATATTGTAACAGAGACTTCATTATTGCAGGCGAATAAACTGGTCTCCTGGTGAATATGTTGGCCTTCATGGCTCAGCTTTGTGTGGCGCTGAGAAATTTTCCAAATTTTACGTCTGCATTACAATTAAATATGTCCTACTTTCTGGCAATCTGATTTTGTTCTTCATGAACACGGTACCTGCGGAGAACTCTCTGACTTGACGATGCTCTTGTGACTAAGCTGGTGCGCTTTGTTTAACTTGAATCGCTTACGAAATTCTCGTTTTCTGGGTTTAAGATTAACCAATGCGACTGAAATGAAATGGTGAAAGGTTTGGTATTGGACCCGGCTAGTTGATTCAGTAGGTTCGTCCTCTCGTATATCTCATAGGTCGATGAAGAGTACACACTTGATCGTTTCCTTTTCCTAGGCTAAGTACAGTATTGACGAATGCTTCTTATCACTGCCAGCGAAGATTCACTTTTGATCTAGGGGCGAAAACCTCACGCCGCTAATCCATAGTAGTACGTAAAACTGAAAGAGCATCGGCCAAAGCAAAACAAACGTGTTTAACGTGAATTAATGAGCTTACACTTCATAATATACCGGCCTACATGCACGAAGCTAATCACTTTTCTGAGTTATTGCTCGTTTCATGTTGTCCATAATAATTGACGATTCTGTTCACATGCGTAACTGCAGATCTACTGGTATCAGGTATTGATTGACCTTTTGTCGCCGTCTGAATTGTTTTCACACAGTTCAAATTGAATAATTATTATAGTACAGTTTTGACAACTTATAGGACCTACTAATTTTTTCCTTACAGATTTTACTACTGATGAATATTTTACACTATCCAAAGATAAATTAGGAACGCACAGCTGCGATCTGATCCACAGGAGTGAATATCATAGGAATGCATACGATAGAAAAGAGCCCCATACAGCCACGTTCATCGGGCCAACAAGGTGGTGTCGCTGGTGACCGCTTGTGGGCCCAATAGCCTATGGACTCACTTTCGGAGGTCCTGGCTCATAGATGAAACACACATATTAAGGAAACAGGTAGTCGACAGCCTTATAATATGTAATCGATATACATGTATATAGGATGATAGGCCTATGCATTGCGGTGCATTATCTATTGTCTGTAATCAGGAAATGAACTCGAGACCCAAACAATAGCTTAAACACTGTTTTTTGTTAAGGGGAATGCTGGGCTTAGGGGTGCACTCTGAAAAATGTGATTATATAAAACCTACATAATAAAATAGCATCTATTGGTCAGAATAAATCAGGCGATGGTGGGTTCAAGTGAGGTAACAGTTCTGGATTCGTACCCCAGTCGAAATCCAATACGTCAGAGGAAACCAGCATTCAGGTTACGATGGATAAGCTTGTTGAAACAGGTTAATCCTATGCATAGACCTGGTGGAGCTGACGCAACTAAGATGATGATTTTGACAAGCTATTTCGTAGTCAATTTTTCGAGACAAGACATACTTCAAATTACAACAATCATCTTTTATTTTTCGTTGCGTCTAACTTAGTATACTGTAAACAACTAAGTAAAATGTCAAACTCAAAGGCGCAGGGCATATGTAACCGTCTAACTAGTGCGACAAATGTCCCAGTAGTCTTAGGATTTGTCCCAGTAGTTTGGGTGATTTGTCCCAGGTAATACTCTACTGTTAATGTTATTTTACAATATTAAACTATTAACCTTCTAATTCGAAATATTCAACGAATTAAACATATCTGAAAATCGAATCGATGCACGCTATAATTGCATAAATAGTTAACACGTGATACAGTAGTCTACCTATATCACTGGGACCGGTGCACACTAGGTTTTTCCAGCAACCAATGGCTGCCATGATGTCAATGTTGCTCCACACTCTATGCAAGTAGAACGAGTGATCTTTAACTACAACAACTAAGAACGAGCCATCGACTGTTAATACATTTGGATACCGTTAATAATGGGTTATTGATTTCACTCATTGGAGTGGGCACTGCATTTTTGACCCGAGGCCATGCGTAGTCAAATTCCTTACCAGAGAAGACATACGCGTAATCGTAATCTCTAAACTTCTAAAGCGCCACTCGAAGGCCAAGCACAGGGCATCAGCCTATTCACGACTAAAGCTACGGAACAGTTCAAGGCATAGTGCGACCGTACGTTACTTACCAGAATAACGTACGCGTACCGTACGTATGTCATCGAAAAAAATAACGTACGCGTACCGTACGCGTACGTTAAAATGCCACAAGTTTGTCTGATCATTCACAAAGAACCTCATTAAACTATAGTCTTATATCGCACGCGTCAAAAGGGTACTAGGACTAAATGTCCCCGGACAAAATGTCCCGGACATAATGTCCCGGACAAAATGTCCCTGGACAAAATGTCTACAGACAAAATGTCCCCAGACAAAATGTCCCCGGACAAAATGTCCCCGGACAAAATGTCTCTGGACAAAATGTCTCCGATAAAAATGTCCCCGGACAAATGTCCCCGGACAAAATGTCCCCGGACAAAAGTATCAGATACAGCAGCATTTCATGTTAATCTTCCGACGGCAAATGGTTTTGGGTCAGCCGGTGTCACAAAATAGAGCATCAGATACAGTTAAAACCCCTTAGCAGAATGCAGCGTCCGGCGGATGAATGTGAACGGGAGGGACTACCCACCCTCGTGCAAAAGTATCCCCATGAATCGTATGAAATTATCGTTCGTCAAAAACCTTTCCCCTGCAACATAATTACAAACTGTGCGATTTAACTCAATTTAGAACTATGTCAGTCGTGGTCATGGGCAAAGCCATAACGCTACTTAGTGTTGGCATACGTGGACAAATAATATTAATAGGCCTAATAATGAAAACACGGACAATTTCTAAAGCGCCGTAACGCGACCATGCAGCTACAAGGGCGCTCTACAGACACCGTGCACCTAAAGCCTAACATAACAACCGGTCCTAGAAGGATTCATTTTGATAATTTATATAGCCCCTCTTCAATAAACCTACTCAGAGGTGCTCCTAGACCAGCCACGGTTAAAAATAGAGGACTTAAGGAGACGGTAGAAAACAGGTGAATTTCCTCGTGGAAATAGGCGCAAAGAATGTGGGAGCCAATTCCACTCAGAGGGGCCAGCCATTGAGAAGGCACGACGCTGTTAAACTGAAGAGCGGGACCGAGGTACCAACAGCTCACCTCCAGTTGCAGAACGCAGAACTCGACGGGACATTAGGCCAGAGAGCGGACAGCAGAGATCAGATAGGTAAGACGGAGCTTCACCAGAGAGAGACCGCCAAACAAGAGAAGCAATCCTATAGGAGATGCGCTGCGAGGCAGGAAACCAATACAGGACATCGTGCATATAAGCTGAAACTGGTGCACATTTTGGGATATGGGCAATGAGCTGAGCGGCAGAGCGAAGGACCCGGTCAAGTCGCCCAATTAGAGCCAATGGATATCCAGTGAGAACAGAGCAGCAATAGTCAACTCTACTGGAGATAAAAGCGTGAACAAGGATTACCGCCGCGTCATAAGAATGGGACCTATTACAACACGCAACTGCCGGAGCTGATAGTAGCAACCCCGGGTGACCAAGTAAACATGCTGAGAACAAGTAAGCTCTTGGTCAATTGTCACCCCAGATCCCGGATAGTGAGCGAAAAGGAGACATGGGGAAGGCCTCTGCTAACAAGTGCAGGTCAACCTTTGCCAGCTGTCTGCGACCACCAAGCCAAATAAATTGAGTTTTAGATGGGTTCCGCAGAAACCGATTAGAAGCCATCCATCCAGAAAGGGTGTCAATGGCATGGAACATCAGGCCAACAGAAGCAGCTGCCTCTGTAGGACGGCAATGGGTGTATGCTTGTATGTCATCAGCATAGAGGTGATGCAGTAGTCCACAAGACCACAACAAATAACTGATATCAGAAGTGAACAGAATGTAGAGCAATGGGCCAAGCACAGACCCCTGGGAAACACCAAGCAGAGCAGGAACCCAGGAGGACCTAGAACAGCAAGTCAAGACACAGTTAGAGCGACCGGTAAGAAAAGAGCAGAGCCAGTCTAATGGTTTGCCAAGACTCCAAATGAGACCGAAAGACGCTGGAGAAGGATGGTGTAGTCAACTGAGTCAAATGCAGAGCTAACGTCAAAAAGGGCCAAAAGAGTAACCTGATCACTAGCTATGGCACCATATAATCAGACAGGAGGCGAACCATTGGGGTCTCGGTTGAATGGTTTTTTCGAACACCTGACTGGAGGGGAGGGAGTAAACCATTTGCATTAAGATTAACAGTTAACTGATTTGCAACTATTTGCCACCTTCAGAAATATCTTCAAAACCACAAGAAATAACGCTGAAAAAGCTACTATTTGGTCGAATTTATTAAGCATAGAGCAACTTAAAAAACTTGGAGCCTTATTCGTACTATAATAAAATTGGGCGATCGGGATCCACCAATTGACAAGCCAGGCGGTTGGAGAGGATCTATAGGCGAACGCGTTCTCCACAAGATCAGACTGCTTGGATTCACTTCGTCCGGAGGATGCACTCTACCTAACGGGACAGGGAGCGTGAGTACTGGGAAGCTATCATTACTCACCAGTCGACGGAACCTAAGAAACTATGGTCTACTTTCAACAGCCTCCTCGGTCGACGAACGGCCAGCCGGCAGTCCCAGTCTCCGCCGCCGTTTACCTCAGACGCATTCCCGGAGCGGCATACAACCAAGGCTTCAACCATACGCGTCGCTACTTCAGCTTCTTCTCCACCAGAATACTCTGTCACCGATCACCGTCTTACCGTCTTAAATGAGGTCACTGGATTAGAGTTACGTCGGCTCATCCTAAGCTCGGCGCTAAAAACGTGTGAGCTGGACCCTGTTCCTACATTTCTGGTACAAGAACTCATTGACGACTCCCTGCCATTCTTCACTACACTATGGAACCGGTCGATCCAGGAAACTCATCTTCCGTCCTCTCAAAAGCGGTCAATTCTGCTTCCAGCGTTGAAGCGAGAAGGTCTGGATCCAGATGATCCAGCCAGCTACCGACCAATTGCCAATGTTACATTTTTATCTAAAATATTAGAGCGCATAGTCGCTAACCAATTAATTGCATATTTACACATGCATGAGCTGCTTCCCTCCCAGCACTCCTGGTCCGTCTAGTATCTGATCTCTATGGTGCCTTTGACCGTGGTCAGGTCACTCTCTTGGCTCTTTTCGACGATAGTGCTGCTTTCGACTCTGTAGATCATCCTATCTTGCTCCAACGCCTCTCTACTTCTTTTGGGTTGGCCGGTGCTCCTTTAGAATGGCTTCGCTCCTTTCCGTCTGAGCGCACAAACAGTGTGGTTGTTGGCGCCTCTAGGTCCCGTTGGGTCCCTGCCCCTTTTGGTGTGCCACAGGGCTCAGTGTTGGGCCCTTTACTGTACATTATTTACACAGCTGGTATTAGTTCCTTGCTATCCGCAAATGGCCTCCTGCACCAGCTCTAGGCTGATGACGTGCAGGCCTATGTTCACTGCCTCGCCACCGACGCAGTGTCTTCTGCATCGCTGATGTCCCATGCGATTGACTCTCTCTCATCATGGATGGCTTCAAATCGCTTGCTTTTGAATCCATCTAAGACCCAGTTTATCTGGATCGGTACCCGCAGGCAATTGGCGTCCATTGACATGCGTCTATTAGCGGTGACTTTTCCTCATATCTCTTTCTCTCTCACAGTTCGAGACCTTGGAGTAACTTTGGACCAAGAGCTGAATTTCTCACAGCATATTAATTTGGTCACTCGTAGTTGTTACTATCAGTTACGCCAACTCCGAGTTGTCTCACGTTCTCTCTCTCACAATGGTACGGTGGCTCTTGTGCATGCCTTCGTCACCAGTAGATTTGATCACTGCAGTGCGGTACTTGTAGGCCTGCCTCTTAAGCTAATTGGGCGCCTTGATAGGGTTCTCCTCTTCACTCAGCGGCTCGCCTTATTGGTCACCTTCCTAAGCATGCTCCTGTCTCTGCCTTTATGCGTGATGTCCTTCACTGGCTCCCTGTTTCTCAGCGCATCTCCTATCGGGTTGCTGCACTTTTCTGGCGGTGCCTTCTAGGCTGTGCTCCATCCTACCTGTCTGTTCTTTGTCGGCCTGTCTCTGATATTTCAGTTCATCGATCTCTCCGCTCTTCGGCAAGGGGGGCTCTTAGTCCCCCGTGCTCGCACTGCTATTAGACAGTGTCGGGCCTTTTCGGATGTAGGACCCTCCATCTTGAATGGCCTACCTTTAAACCTGCGCCTGCTGCCACTGGTAAACTCAACTGCTTTTTCAATCAATCAATCAATCATGGAATTTATATAGCGCCTCTTCAAGGGCTCTACTCAGAGGCACTCCCAAGCCAGGCCTGATCAAAGAGAAAAGTCTTCAATAGAGCGTAAAAAGAAGACAGGTGAGTACGAGGAGACAGGCGAAGGAGAGGTGGTAAGTCATTCCACGCAGTTGGACCAGCGACAGAGAATGCTCGGCGCTGCATAGTAGCAGTGCGGGCATACGGGACTATAAAGTCGCCCCGAGAAGAGGAACGGAGGGCTGAGCGACCCGTAAGAGAAGAAGAGAGAGTGAAAACAGAGCATAGGTAGGAAGGAACCATGCCCAAAACACATTGCCAGGCGAGAGAGCAAAGCCGATACAGGATACGCTGCCGGATGGGAAGCCAATGTAAGTCCCTCAAGTCTCATTTCTTTAGCTGTGGTTGAGCTGGGAGCGCCTCTGAGTAGGTACCAGGTATCTTGAAGAGGCCCTATATCAAATCCTATGAATGAATGAATGAATTGAATCCATTAAGGTGGGCAACATAGAAAGTAAGGATCCCCTTCTCATTGCTACTACTCTCAAAAACTCCTTTTCTAACATTGCCCAGACTCTAGCTGACCAGATCCCTGCATCCCAGACCTCCTTTTCCGACTACCTTCGCCCTCCCATGACATGCTCCTTCGGCCTAATTCCCACCTCTTCAGATGAACTAATACCATTGTGCTCCTCAATTCGTACAACCCATAGCAGAGGAACTGATGGCATTGACCCCACTATAGCCGCCACCAGTTTGCCTTTAATAGCCTCTCCTTTAGCAGAGATCATTAACTGCTCCATAAACGCGGGTGTGGTACCACAGGTAATTAAAACAGCTAAAGTTGTTCCGATCTATAAAAAAGGCAATAGGCTTGAAGTCAATAACTATAGGCCCGTTTCGATACTTCCCTACTTCGCTAAATTCTTAACCCTTTGAACCCGACAGGCCGGTAAACCGGCCTGCCAGATAGGCTTATATACTCGAAAGGCCGAAAAACCGGCCTGATCATCTACCATCATTTCCCGACCGGTTGGTAAGCCGGCCTTTACGTAATTAGCGCTCACACTGCGCAGGCTTCTACTGGATGATATATTTTTGATATAATTATATTTATAGAAATCATGACTTTTTCCGACATAGATAATTATATACATATGTGTTTATGTGACTGCGTTTCCTAGAAGTGGAAATAATAATTCATTGTGTGTTTTAGCATCGTTTTTCATAGTTTATATATGCCTAATGCAGAAGCATAAAAAATAAATAAGCAATCTATCAGTATAGAAAATAAAGATAAGAAATACTGGTAATGAGAAACAGCAAAACGGGTAACTAAACAAAGATGTACGGCCGAGGAAATTCGTGACATGCTGCTGGTGTCAGATACGGAGTCTGTTGTGGCAGGCGTTTATACTGCACACGATTTTGACAGTGAAATGATATTGACACAGAGTTACCCCTTCACCCATCGTAAAAAGATAGCACAGTTATTGAACGAACCCATTGTTCCAGTACATTTACCTGAACGTCCTGAAGGTGCAACCTCAGACAACGGATGCGTTGTCTGCACAGAGAAGTATAAGGTGGTCAAGAGAAGTGACCCAGAGGTCCAGGAAAAGAATTTTTTCCCAGGCACGGTAAAACTGTGTATTGGTGTAAAGCCTGCGTAGTTTTTCTGTGCATTGGCTCTGGTAGCAATAACTGTTTTGATAATTATTATCATTCGAAAGTTGAATTCTGACGATAGCCAAAATCACGAACTGTACAGCAACGAACTGTAGCACAAGGAAAGTTATGTTACGAGAAACTGTGCATAAGGTAATAGGCCCTACATAAATGAAATAACCATTTTGTATATATGGTCAGAAATTGTGTTTCGACGTGTTTGGGGTGAAATTATAAGATTTTATAACTTTTCAAAGAAGAAATTGATAAAAAAAACTTGGCACAACATTCCCCTGGAGCCTCGGGTATATATGTCGAATGGCTAGGGAGCTTAGGGTTCAAAGGGTTTAAAAAAATAATGACGAATAGGCTTACTAATTATATACAAAAATCTCATATTATCTTTCCTTCTCAGCATGGCTTCCAGGCGGGACAGCTTTTATAAATATGTTCGACAATATATCTGATTCTTTTGAAAATAATGCGTATTCTTTAGGAATCTTCTTGGACCTCGCAAAAGCCTTTGATACGGTAAATCATGACATCCTTCTCCACAAATTTATCTAACTATGGAATAAGAGGAACTCAGTTAGCATGGTTTGCAAGCTATCCAGAAAACCGACTTCAATAAGTAATTTATAATGGCGCAAAAGCAGTTACATTTGGAGTTCCCCAGGGTTCTAACTTAGGCCCTCTATACTCTTCCTACTTTATATCAACGACTTACCTAATGCCTCATCAGTCTTATCCTTCATCTTATTTGCTGACGACACAATCGTTTTTCACTCTGATAAATATTACACAAATCTTGTACTAACTATAAACAATGAACTTAAACGAGTAGCCGCATGGTTTCTATCGAATAAATTTTCCTTAAATATAGATAAGACCGCCCTCATCCTTTTTAAGTCACACAGAAAGGTGGGCCACCCGATAACTCCCTAAGGCTATCAGTAAATAATATTCCTATAACTCAGGTTAACTGTAGTAAGTTCTTAGGGGCCATAGTCGATCAACACCTAACCTGGGACCAGCACGTCAAATGTATCTCTACAAAAGTTGCGAAAAATATAGGTGTAATTAATCGTGCATCTAATAAACTCCCACCCTCTGTACGTATTCAACTATATTACTCCCTAATCTACCCCTACTTGTCTTATTGCAGCATCGTATGGACATCTACTTACAACTCTAGACTCCAAAAATTGGTCATCTTACAGAAAAGACCAGTACGATTCATTGGCAGCTATCCCTGGGGCTCTCACACAGGACGCATCTTTTCTAGCTATAGGCTATTAAAAATCAAACAAATAACAAAACTACCAGATTGGTGTCTTCATGTACAAATTTTCTCGGAACCTCCTACCCATTTAAGACCTTTTTTCGTATGGGCTCTGACATCCATTCCCACAACACTAGGAACTCAAGCAAGTATCGTACTTCTTATGCTCACACCAATTCACGAAGATTCTCTGTTAATGTCTCTGGGCCACAGGTATGGAATGCTCTCCCTCCCTCACTACAACAGACTGGTCCCTCTCCGAGTTCAAAAGCTTGCTGCGCCAGTACCTTATAGACTATGACTTCACTACATGACTGTTAGCCACGCACCGGTTAACTACTAGTTAAGTGCCACTTAATGTTCTTTATCTTATCACCCAGTATCATCTCAGTGAGCTGGGACTTTCTGTTCTTTTTTCCTTCTTTACCGCCTCTGGTTGTGGCGGTCCTTAGTTCAGTTATCAAAGTTACACGCTCAGTATTATCAAACTTTATGTTACTTAGCCTTGCAAGTTCATTTCGCCGTTTTAATTATAGACGTAAGTAGGTGTCACTACTAGCGGGATTTTTTCCCGTCTGGGCCTACCTTTGTAGCCAACTTGTATTTCTTATTGGTTATTGTCTCATTGACGCATTGTTCATATTCTTGGTTCCAATAAAGGATTATGTTATATTATGTGTTATGTAGAACACGTAGGAGTCACTGTCTTGCTTCACATGCTCTGACACAGTAGAGGCCTACACACCAAGTCACATCGAAGATTCCAAATTGTCGTCTGCCTCCCAGTCAAAGAGGCTACTGTCAAGACCAGGAGTGAAATGTAAATATACACGTTTTCTTACATATATAGTGATCGAACGGCCGAGTGACCTCAAGCCTGTTAAGTTTTAAATGAATTTACCAGGTGGTGTGCTGCCCGTTTGAATTGGTGCCATGCCATTTAAGGTCTCTGTATATAGACTAAACTGTATCAGACTAAACTGAAAGAGAATGTTCTTGATGCTTATAGTTATGTGCTAAGTAAAAAAGTCTCACCCTGGTAGGCCCTACTGTTTACCTGAATAGATTTCAGCCAAAAGTATTAATCAATTATACCTTCCATTCTGCAGGAATTAGTTAAACGGCATAATCTTGATATTAATAGCACTTATGAACTCCTCAAACCCTACAAAATTAAGCCACAAATTTACACTATTGTAATAAGACCACAGACATCAAAGACTACAATCAATAAGTTATAGAAACTATTCAACATGAAGGTAACGAATGCGGGTACAGTTGTACACGAACAAAGACATTCATATTGCATTTGTTGTCACGGTATTAAGGAAATGGCAACAGGAATAGAAGTACCAAAACACTGGCTACTTGTAACAAGATATTGCTTTAAATGACTGTGTCTATCATGGCACATAGACAAGATCATCAAAGTATAAGTAAAAAGGAATTTGGTCAGAAAGACCATGCATTATTGGTATCAAGATAACGACTACACACATAGTAATGTATAATATTCGTTTAATGGAAATCTTCTGCTGTCACACCGCAGCAGGTTACAATAAACAGTGTGTCAATCGTCTATGTACAGACCAGAGGGAAACGCTATTGTGGAGAGGTGGAATCAAACTCTCAAGATTATGCTTTATCAGGAAGTGAGTTAGAGACCTAAGAGCTGGGAGAAAGAATTGCCATTTCTATTGTGGACTTATAAGGAATTGGCCAATGTCACCACAGAGGTGAGTCCTTTCATGACGTGGTCGTGGTCGTGGTCGTGGTCGTGGACCATTAGCCATACCTGGACAGGGGATCAAATTTCTCCTTGGGAATTGGCAGATACTAGCAAGTAAGTGTAAAGGTTGAAGAAACAACTGCAGTTAATAAAAGATATTGCTGAGGAACATACTGAGAATGCCCAGGAGCGATTTGCACATTACTACAACCTGAAGTCAAAAGATAAGACATTTGAAGTTGGAAACCAAGTAGTGTTTCTAGCAAAGGATCCTAATGATAAGTTGACTGCTGATTGGATTGGGCCAGGCACAATTGCACAGAAGATTTCTGCATACAGTTACCTGGAACAGTTGCCAGATGGAAGTGAGAGAACATTGCAGGCTAACTACTTGAGAATATTTAACCAAAGAGTTAGTGCTATTGGTTTAATATGTGATGGGGAGAAAGACTTTGGTCAGGTTGAATATCAGCCTGGAAATGACTTGACTGATGTGACGGAAAGGACCAATGCTTTAGATCAGATTGGCCCAGATCACTTAGACTGAACTCTAGCTAACTTGAAGGCCAATCAATTTGCGTACGTACATTATCAATTGGGAACAGCAACAGGAAATAAGAAGTATTTTAAAGAAATTTGCATCGCAAGTTGATGATAAAACGGGACTACATGTATGTAAAATGGGAACTCATTCGATACGGTTCCTAGATGAAGACAGAAACTTTGCAGAGTACCCCAACTGTTCAAGGAAGAGGTTGACCGTCAAGTCGATCAGTTGTTGGCTGATGGACTGATTGAAGAGTCAAACAATCCACGGGCTCATACTATTGTTTGTGTGCGAAAGCAGATGGTAAAAGTCGTAGATTGTGTTGTGATTTTCGTGAAGTGAATTATTTCTCGGTATATGATTGTTTTCCTATGTGTCAAACTGAAGATTTATTCAGCCAGGTAGTCAGTGCCCACTACATTACAGCACTCGATTGTTCATCGGGTTTTTGGCAAGTGCCAGTGCAGAAAAGTTCGAGGGAACTAACTGCCTTCGTAGCGTATAAGGGTACGTATCAATGGTTAAGGATGCCGTTTGGTTTAAAGGGGGCAAGTGCGACTTACCAGCGTTTTTTGCCAATAAGATTTTGGAACCACATGCTGATTATGCAAATGCCTGTATTGATGATTTTGCGGTTTATTCAAGATCCTAGAAAGGATCTTTAAAACAATTAGTAACTTGAGATTGACGCTAAAGTTGTCCAACAGTTTCATACTGAAGTTAGGCATAGCAGTGGTACTTCGAGCAATAACTCTGATGCACTTTGAAGATTGTTCTCAAATAGGCTACTGTTTACATAATAGTTGATGTATTAAAAAAAGCCATTTAAGGTCATTGCTGGCTCAGGACGAACTGGTTTCTTGATTATTAGGTTACAAAATTAGGCTGTTGGTTGATTTATGTTGCTGAAGGCTTGGCTGGCCAGTGTTAATGAGACTTATATGTTGAAAGGTGTAGCTCGACATGTAAATAGGTTAATTTGGTTTTGCGTGGTTGATGTTTTGACATGCTTTTGACTTTTGCTTTGTCTAAGTCAGTGGTTTTTAAACTTTTCAAAGCTAGGGACCGGCACCATCTTTATGCTGTTTTTCGTGAACCATTAATGGCAAGCGCGGGATCGCAACTTGGGGTATACGTACTTATTATACTGTAATATTTAATTTTTTATTTAAATATTACAGTAAATGATTACATATTTTATATAAAACAGATTTGAAATATTATACATTTTCGCGAACGATTAAAAAATTATGAATTTTTAAGGACTGCACAGGTCGGTGACAAGAGCTTCGCGAACGCCCCCGTTCCGCGGACCACAGTTTAAGAACCGCTGGTCTAAGTATCGTCAACTATTTTCTGCAAGCAAAAGCTCTAGTTTCACTGTAGGCCCTACATGCTGATTTTAAGGTTTTAATCCAGAGCATTGTCTTAAAGGAAGGGGGCGTATGTCAGGTCTGCGCCAGCCTCAATTAGTATGCGGTGATTCACAGTGTCAAAAGCGGTCGAAAGATCGGTGAGGCCGAACAACGCATCATCAGCTCTGTCAGCAACCTCGACCAGATCTGTGTAAACCTTTAGAAGGGCGGTCCCAATAAGAATGGAACCGTCTGCAATACTCTGTATGCCGATTGTTGTCCTGGTAGCAGACCAGACTGGTGAGATAATTCATCAGCTGTACAATTACAATTCTCTTAAGAAGCTTCGAGAGTGTCGAAAGGTTCGAGAAAGGACGGCGCCTGGATGGATCGTATCGAAGAGGACTGAATAATAAATTCCAAAAATTTCGACAAGCCGCCGAAATGGCCAGAAAGTTCAACACTGTTGGAATATGGTGCATAGCAAAAGTGAATGTATATGGGTCATTATCCGAAATGTTACAAATTTCGTCTCCGAATAACAAAAAAATTGTTTTCCCAAAATTGGTTCCAAGTGTTTTTTTATAGTCATGTATATAGTTAAATTTAACTAATTTGAAAGAAATCCACTATATTTTTAATCATAAGTAATCTTCTTCAGAATTTATACAGTCAAACTCCTCTTTTTTCCATTAAATTCCGCCCTTTTAGTGTAATCATATTTAATCACATGAACCTGAAATATTCCTCTGGTGCTTATAAAAATGTCAATTTCTAAAGAGTAGATGATACCAGCATTAAGTTGGAATACAATAGGCCTTTCTTTCACATAATATATTAGTCTGGTGTCAAGAAATTAAGACGTTTTTCGAAATTATTTAAAAAAGAAATATTATTTTCAGCTGCAGAAAAATCTGTGCAGCATTAGCTATAACTGTATGTCATATGCATTAGATATAAGTTGAACAACATTTGTAGAGTTGATAGTGAATTCTAATTACTTGCAATTTATTTTTATATCAAATAATTCAGAAAAAATACATGTAATTCACTCTGAGCAATGCTTCATTACCATCGGTGCCAAGATGCGACTGTCATGAGAAAATAGCAAAAATCTTATGTATGCGGATGGTAATGATGAAAAACAACCGCGGATGGTAATGACATAATGATGAAATTTAAAACAGCCGTCAAACATTTTCACGTGAATTACTCCATCAGATAAGTAATTTCAATCAAAAGCGACACATAAAATAAGTTATCAATGTTGTAATCTACCTAAACCAGGAAATACAACACTAGATGGTAATGAAACAGAAATTTACATTTCTTGTAATTTGGAACACACAAACTTAATTTAAAAACAGAATATTATGAATTTCAGCACAAATCTGTATGATTTCATTAATAGTTGACAATATCTTGTTCCTGGTGTTTTTCTTTTAGTAAGTAAGCATGTTCTCTAAAAGTTATAGGCTTCATAAAAATTGAGATGGCTATGATGCTTATTTCTATGGACAAGTGTAAATAGGTCCAAAAAGAAAGAAATATTACGAAAATGAGTCTTAATGTGTAATTATTGCATATGCTAGCTACTAATTGCTCAAAAATAATGTACCTTTGTTACAGGTTGTAATGGAATAAATCTGCGCAAAAGCTGAATTTAATTTACATTCAAAATAATATAGCTGAGGCCATGAATAATAACAACTATTTAATAGGTATCTTCTTTGACCTAGCAAAAGCTTTTGATTCGGTGGACCATTCCATTTTAATAAATAAACTTTTCTGTTATGGAATAAGGGGGACTGCACTAGCTTGGTTAACCGACTATTTAACCAACCGAACGCAATTTGTCTCCTTTAAAAATGTGTACTCATCCATAATGACCATGAAATGCGGAGTCCCCCAGGGCTCGATATTAGGCCCCCTGCTTTTCCTAATATATATAAATGACCTAGCCTCTGCATCCACGGTCTTTAAGTTCATTCTCTTCGCCTATGACACAAAGTTTTCATAAATGATAAATCGATTACCAATTTATTTTCGAGAGCAAATAAAGAACTAAAATTAATTGTTTCTTGGTTTAAAGCAGTGGTTCTCAACCTGTGGGTCGCGACCCCCACGGGGGTCGGCTGGAAACTTCAGAAATTTGCAAAAAAAATGTTATCCGAGTAGTCTCTTAAAATTTAACATTTATGTATTTAAGCTATAATTACTACACTACTGTACCATTACAACGACTGTAAATTGGCCAGAAGGAAGCAAGCACAGGCTGCACAGCCTTCTCATTGACGCTCTTTTATGGGTTGCAAAAATTCATCATTTTTCTAGTTATAATTTAAGTAATATTGTTGGCCTTCGATTTGTAGCTTTGTTTTCTTCTTATATCTTAAGTAATGTTTAAACTTTAAATTAGCAGCAGCCATTGAAATTTGTAACTCTTAATTATACATAGCGCAACACACACTAAACAGGTCCTATTAAACTTCTAGTAAACGTTTCATTTACTAAATTTACTTTTATAATATTCAAAATTATTACTAAAAGAAATTACAAATTGTTTTGTTGATTAATGATTTATTATGCTATTATGCATGAAGCGAAAACGGATTATCAAATGGTGAGGAGAGTGAAATGCATCATAATGGAAGCAAAATGCGGTGTAGGGAGTAGGTCTAATCCAATCAATTTTATTGTTGGGGGTCATTTAATTATAATTATGACACCAATCTCCGACTCCATTTCTGAAAACTTTAAGCAATAATCCACTAATCTCCAGTTCAATTATATCCAATGTCAATATTTACCGTTCTAATTATATCATGTATCAATATGTAATTTACAACTTAATTTGGAAATCTTAGCAAGGGGTCGCATCACTAAAAAGGTTGAGAACCGCTGGTTTAAAGCGAATAAATTATCGCTCAATCTAAAAAACGAACTTCATTATATTTCACTCTAGACGGAAAACCCCCTCTCCCACAAATTTAACTATTTCCATTGATGGTGTAAATATTGTTCAAACTGACTCTACCAAATTTCTAGGAGTACAAATTGATTATAGACTCAGTTGGAGAGCTCATATTACCTCTGTATCGAAAAAAGTAGCTAAGAACGTAGGTATCCTGAGAAGGATTAGACACTGCTTGCCTCCAACCATACTCTTAAATCTATATTATACCCTAATCTTCCCTTACATTTCTTATTGCAACATTTCCTGGGGAACAAATTATAAATCGATTTTGGACCCCTTAATAAAATTACAAAAACTAGCTCTTCGAACTGTGTTCAATACCCCCTGGAGGGCCAGTACCAAACTATTATTCCATACTAATAGTATTTTAACCTTACACCAAATAAATATATTTCAATGCACTCTTTTCATGTAAGCTTACCGTTTTCACGATAGCCTGTTACCACTATCTATGGCCTCTTACTTCAAGAGGGGAACCATGTTCCATAAATATCAGACTAGAAACGCTCTTAACTACCGCCCCGAATTCGCCCGTATAAATACCAAATTGCTTACAATACAATGTCAGAGTCCAAGGCTATGGAACGCCCTGCCAAATGAATTAACTTCCACATTGCCTATCAGCCGGTTCAAATCGTCACTACGGTCCTACCTCATACTCCAATAAAACAATCATATTCATCCTACAACTCTTGCTATAGGTTCACTATTTAGGGTTTAACTTGATGATCAATTCACTAAACTTAGGCTATGTATTCATAGTCCATAGGAATAAACCTGTTTTTCGAACGGTACAAGGTCCGATACAGTGATTTGTGTCATTGCTGTGTATCGATTCTGATTTAAATGCTGGTTAAATCATGATTCCTAGGATCAGATATATGTTTCAAATTTTTAATTGATAATAATATCCGTTTCTGCCTGTGAATATTGGGGTGCCCCAATTAGCGGGAGTAATCCCTTCGGGGTATCCCATTATAACACCCACAGCATGTTATCTTTTTGTTCATTCTATCCATTTGTTCATGCGATGTGTGTTCTAATAAAAAACGGATTTAATGCATTGTACATCGTCTCGGACAGAGGATCGTAATGACATTTGGTATACATTTAGTTTTTTTTCTTCAAAATTTCCAAAATCTAGCAGCTAAAACAATGATGGGAAATGTTAATCTGATCATTCTTTGAAGGATAGGCAAAAACATTTTGAAGAAATTATCGAAAAAACTCAAAAACCAGCATGGGACATCAATTCTGCACTTTTCGGATAATGACCCATATATGCGGATCGATTGCAATGTTTGTTGGTGTGAGGAGTGAGCACTGAACAGAAACAGGTCGGTTGTCTTATTGGCAGCGCTTTGTAGTGTTTAGGACAGATCTTAAATGGGATTCTTTGCTCATGGGACATCAATTCTGCACTTTTCGGATAATGACCCATATATGCGGAGTGAAGGAAGAAGCTGAGGAGCTCTTGAAAGAGTAAGGTTAGCCTACCTTACGCGTAAGAACACTATTGCAATGGTTGTACTAAAGTCGAATCAAATCAGACACGAAACATGACAGATAAACGTGTGTTTTTTTCGAACACAAAGTAAGCACAATTTACATATGGCGCTTTTGGTTGAACGTGCATTATTATTATTATTTAATATTTCTCTATGAAGATCACTAAAGCGCAAGTTAATATAACTAAACACAGCTGCATATGCGCTAGTGGAAGCTCGGCTTATTCATCTGACATGTGCAGGTAAGTCTTTAATTTCTTCCTGAGGCTTTCGATAGAAGTTCCAGAACACGGAGTCCGACGTGCCGAACATTCTAGACCGGACCTGAATCTGATGTTTATCCATCATGTTCGATTAGCGTCACCCTTCTCCTTCATCCAGGGTTTAGACTGACCCAAACGAAACTAAAATAACCGACCGACCGCAAGTAGTTCAATTTTACCCCCACCCTGCATATCGTTTATAATTTGACAAAGCGTCTATGAATAATCTGATTCCCGCGACTTCGCTTTTTGGGCGCTGTTGAAATTTAAATATTACGACCATCATGCACCTCTTAAAGCACAGCCATCCGTTAGCACACTGAGAAAGTACAACAGACCCACTGAGTCCTCTTTAAGTGCGTATTATAATTATCTGCTTTACGGTTCAGACTATACCCGTCTGAAATCGACTGCCAGTTGATGTCAATCAGAAATTTTTTTATATTCAGAATATGGAAGATGTTTCTACATTCATCGTTGGGACGTGTCAGTTGCCTTCTAAGTCACATAATGATATTTTTGATTCCGTACAATTTCTATTTCCGGCTCCATCCGATGTGGCGCAACATCACTTTATATGTGGCAGCTCCGTGGAATTCTACATTGAACCTATACATTCATGCATCGACGATTTAGACATTATGATATCCAGAGCTGGTGACCTGGCGTTCGCAGAAGACATTCCGATTTTACGAGATGTCCGTGGTTACCTCGACAAGATAAAGTGTGCCAAACTTGTGCCACACCCTGATTACCCTGGATTTGTTCAGCTACGATATTTTGGAAACATGACGTATAATTGGAATTGCAAACAATTTGAATTTCAGAATACGAGCGGTTTCAATACTTCTTGGGTAGCTATGAATGATGAGAGCATCAATTTTAAAGAATATATTCGAGAACGCTCTGCGTTTGGTCCAGCGAAGAAGTACACTTTGGAATTCGACGTGTTTACTGACGTAGTTCCATGTCTGTGGTGCCCGCAATGGCCAAGTGAAGCCAAACAGTGGCCTTTTCGACGAAGAAATTACGGATGGCCAACAAGTGCCAACATCCGAAATATAGTACAGAATGGTTGCCATGTTGTATTTGCAAAGCATCCTGCTTGCAGAAATGATAAATTCCAGTTTAGGCTCTCATTTTCAGGTGCTGAGCTGTGTTTACTTCAGAGCTGGACTCCAGTTCAACAGATTGTCTACCATATGCTCAGATTCTTTGCCAAGAGAGAACTAATCAGAAAAGATTGTCCAAAGGAAGATGAGGTTCTCTGTACATACCATTTTAAAACACTGATGTTGTGGTCTTGTGAAGATAAGTCACCTGAATGGTGGAATTCCACCTCTGTTATTGAAATTTGCTGTAAGATGATGCAGAAATTATCAAAATGGCTAAAAATAGGCTATTGTCCAAATTATTTTATTCCGCAAGCAAACTTGTTTCATGAACACGTTAACCAGAAAGTAACTGACGAAACTATTACATGTCTGGATAAATTTTTTCATTTTAATATTCTTAGTGATTGGTTTACGGTGAAGTACATAAAGCCAATCTTAGAGAGTATGCCTACTTTTGAAGATGCTCTTGAGACTGTGACAGATTTTGGCCAATTGTTGCTGGTTGTCTGCCAAATCATGGATGCTGCGAAACTCGAATACTTTGACTCGCAATTTACATTCAGATTCTGGCACTGCACTTCGCGTGATTTTCGCGAAGTCATAATAGAAATGGGTTACGCCTTCCGCATCTACATGAATATTTATGCTATCATTTGGAAGAAAACAGTTGATCGATGCTCAATTCTGTCCAGAGTAGAGTTCTCCTCAAGGTTTCCACAGTTGGGGAAAGCGTTGTTCGTGTTGCATGCCGCCAATGCACTAGAATTTAAGCAAACTACATGCGACAGCGACGAATTAACTGAATTTATTAAAGAAGTTTCATGGCAACCGAAAGTCGTAAGGTCTAAGTATCATAACTTTCCAAAACCCAGCAAAACAAGTCTTGACAGAAGTGTTGTACTTTTTCTAAAAGCTCAGGAACTCTTGGAAAATTTATCTGGATTAAATAGCCCTGAAGAATTTAAACTCGTATCTCAGTTGTCGAAAAAACTTCTACGAAATGCGTTACACGGTGATGATTCTAAATCTAGTGCTATCAGAGGCGTAGCTCTTGTCTACCTTGCTGCCCTTTTCTTCTCGGAATCGGATTACGAGGCTGCCGTGGACTGCTGCTCGGCAGTTCTCACCAATCAAACACCAGTGAATGAAGAGGGGAAGGAGTAAGGGGTTTGGGAGAAAGAAACGCTGAATGCAGGCTGTTTGTTTTATATTGATGATGTTGTTAGAATCATTGGATTTCATCTTCTTTTCAAGCGGATTCAAAATAATTTACAGTGCAACAGGAGATTGTATCTTCTTGATCTGCGTCTTACACCTGAAGTATTTACTTACTATTTGATAATCTCATCAAATGAAAGAAGGCCTAGAGCTTTCAGACTTTATTACGATGTGCAAGTGACAACATTTTTCTTGGATGTAATTTTAACGACTATAACAAATCGAAAAAAATTTGGAATATCAAGAAAGATAGAAAGTGTTTTACGTGTTTATCAGAGAATCGATCCAATTAATGAATTAGAGGACCACAATGAAAGTTTTGTTCCAAATGAAAACAGTGTTATTCAGTCGCTCTTGGAATATTCTTTAGAAAATATAACTTCGGTTTATAAAGCAATCTGCAAGGGTTTTGATATTCATTGCAATGCTGCTGATTGTTACCGTGCTGCTTTTCTATACAACTGTCGTAAATATCCTGAAGTCCTGCAATTGTGTGAACGAATTCTCGATGAACCAGATCTCCAAAGCAGTTTGAAGGGCCTTTCATTTGCACATGTAATGGTGATACCTCCGTTTGACTCTTACTTTGACAGAGACATTCAGTGTTTGCTTGGACTGCACACACTTTTTTGCTTTCTATCGCCTTTAAACGAAAATCTGCGGGAAATAAAACTGAATGCTAAATTAAGCTTCCAACAATTTATTGCCCGAAGCATTTACTCTGACAAATCTTTACATTGTAAGATTCTTTGGCTGGATTACATCGTGAAATGCCATTATTTTCTAGGAAGCCACTTCCTGGCAAGATATTTGAAACTAAGATGTTTTATCGACTGTAATCAGTCAAGCTCTGACCTAATGTTGGAATTTGTGGCTGGGCAAAGCCGTCTTCCATTTGAACACAGTATACGTTGCTTCGTTCAACAGAAATTTCGACAACTTCAGAATGGTATAAACGGAGTAGCTTTTAGATTGTAGAAACATTGCGGACTAATGTTGTAATATGTGCTTCTCTCACAGACTTCAAGTGACTTGTTCTGAAGCTTGGAAAATTAATTATTTAATCTGTGTCACAATTTTCCAAAATTGCGGAGTTTCAACCTAAGGAGACACTCTAAATGAACGAGGGTTCTACGATGCCAAAGTGCGAACCTTCTCTACAAATAATGACGAGAATATCAAGTGTGGCTACCGCTTAAGTATAAGAAATCGTGTTAGAGAAGTCAGAAGGCTTAAGTGTTTCTGCTAGTTAAAGAAACAATAGTAAAATTTTACAATAGAGACCAAAAGTAGTTTGCAGTTTTTACTAATTTTAGTTTTCGGAACTCAAGACCTCAGGTTCTCTTTGTGTTCTCTTATTGTGCTTTTCAAATGAAAGACGCACAACTTAGTTCATGTTGTACTACATTATGTGACTAATGATAGTCAACAAATTCACCTGAGCAATGTTGTTTCTTATAGACCTAGACTTTAATGCAGCTCTGAAAAAGGCTCGCGCAGATGGCACATAATTTTCATGTGAGAAGATCCATACTGCAAAAGGAGCTGATTGCTCGAGCACACAGGAAGCTCTTTCAGAAATTGCAGTTCTTTGGCTACTGCATTCATCAGCTCTTAACACCTCCTCGTGAGCTGCAGAAGTCCTCACTTCGCAAGAGAGGACATCTTTTCATGTTACCTTTTATTAGATCTAATTGTTCAAAAGCACCTTTGTTATTCGATGTATCTTTTACTTAGTTGTGCATGTGTGACTTTATTATCTGCTCCTGTTATAATTATTTTCAAAATGTATGTAACATCGTATACACGTAATGCATGTGCGTTTGACCGATGCAAATAAATGCTGCTTGCTTACTTACTTTTTAAGCGGATTGTGTAACTCGCTAATACTAAACCAATTATATTTAGAAAGCAGGCAATAATTTGCCTTCACGCGTTCAACAGCCAATTGAAATCTTGCATCACATTACATAACTCTTTTTAAGTCGGCCTCAAGTGAATGATAGCATGAGCATTGAGCAACCTTAACGCAGTTTTAGAAGTACCTGTAATTTGGAAGTAATAATACCTGCCAGTGCGTTTTGACCTAAATGGCGTTGACTCGAACTGTAGAGGGTCATATCTCATTGACAATCAATCAATCAGTCAATCAATTTCGTTTATTCTCAAAAGCAAGTTGACAAAATCGCAAATTGTAACAGAGTACAACTAATAATCATAAATAATAGTACACAAGACTGTTCTCTTTTGCCGGGATCGGGCTGGGAGCGCCTCTGAATAATTTCCTTGAAGGGGCGCTGTATAAATGCTCAGTTGATTGATTGATTGATTGATAAATAGTTAAGAAATTATGACTGTAGGTAACAGAATATATTTTGAGGTAAGGCTAGAGTAGGAATTTTAGGTACATTGTTCAGAAGATGGTTTTGAATAATAATCGAGCTATGAATTATATACTCTCGTCATCAACTGGGAGGAGGAAACCATGCGGTCTTGGTCTTAGCTCATACTGGGACTGGGGACAGCGTGGGGGCTAGGGGAATAGTCTATGAAGGACGTGTATTTCATTTGTTCATATTGCTGCAAATAGTCTCTACAGCTGTACAGCAGCCGACGAGTCTAGGTTAATAAAATCCTTACGCTTCATCCTAGCCATTAATTGTTCCATTGTTATTATTATTATTATATTTTTATCAGAGAAGTTTTATATAGCGCCCTTCAAGATTTCCTACTCAGAGGCACTCCCAGCCCAATCGCCGTCGAAAAATGCAGTTTTGAGGACAGTAAGAAACAGTGAAATGACCAATCGGTATTTGACGGAGCTTGGTAGGGAGCCCATTCCAGGTCATGGGGGCAGCCACACAGAAGGCACGGCGCTGACGTATGGCTGTCCACGCGCGGGGAACAATAAGTTCAGCTTGCGCAGCTGAGCGGAGAAAGCAACGGCGCTGCGAGCATGAGGTGGGACAGCAGAGCTCCCGAAGGTATGGAGGGCCAAGCCTTCAAGCACCGCTGGACCAAGGCAGAGATTCGATAAGTGATGCGCTCTGGGTAGGAGAGCCAGTGGAGGACATCCCTCATATATGCAGACACTCTGCCAAACTTGGGGATGCGGCCTACAAGGTGGGCAACATTGCGCAGGATTCTATTCAAAGGCTCAATCCGGCAGGTCGGGAGTCCGTCATATATGGCACTGCAGTAGACCAATTGAGAAACATCAGATGCCTGGACAAGCGTGAAAGCGCACCGGGGGACAAAGAATGGGAGATGAGTTGCCGGAGATGGTAAGAGCAACTGCGGGAGAGAAGATTTATATGCCGCGTGAATGTAAGTTCCTGGTCCAGGATGACTCCCAAGTCCCGGACCCAGGTCGAGAAAGAAAGGTGTGGGAATTGCAAGGCAAGAGAAGACATATCTATTTTAGAGAGCTGCTGGGAGTGACAAGCCATAAAACTGCGTCTTGGCGGGATTAAGCCGCAGGCGGTTTAAGGACATCCAGGCCTGCACGGACTCCATGGCATGGGTCATGGTTTCCACCGCTGCAAAAGCGCGGACAGCCGGGCAGTGTATATAGGCTTGCAGGTCGTCAGCATAGGACTGGCTCAGAACTGACCCAGCCGCCGCAAGGATCCCAGGTCGGTAGTGTAGATTAGGTAAAGAATGGGGCCAAGAACAGAGCCCTGAGGCAGGCCAAATGAGCAGGGACCCAAGGGGACCTAGTGAATCCGTGGAGTACTATGAAGGAGCGGTCTTGGAGAAATGAGCTAAGCCAATCAAGGACATTACGAGAGAATCCAACGGAAATGTATAGGCGCTGCAAGAGGATGTCGTGATCGACAGTGTCGAACGCGGCACTCACATCAAACAGCGCAAGAAGAGTGACCTGTGATCTGTCAATGACTTCATATATGTCAGATAGGAGGCGGACTAACAAGGTTTCTGTGGAGTGGCCTTACGGAAATCCGACTGGAAAGTGGGCAGAAGGCTATTTTTGTCTAAGTAGCACGTGAGCTGTGCGGCAACAATCTTTTTAACTATTTCAGACAGGAATGAAACATTTGCTATGGGTCAAAAATTAGTTGGCTCAGTAGCGTCGAGTCCATCCGCTTTAATCACCGAAACCACGATGGACCTCTTTTGTCTAGCAGGAAGTACTCCCTCTTGAAGGAAGCGATTACATAGAACCGTAAGGAACGGTAGGAAGACATCGAGGGTCTCTCGTAGGATGAATGTTGGGAGCGGATCCAGTTCACAGGTCTTCGGCGCTGATGTAAGTATAATTCGACGGAGCTCAGCTGTAGTTGTTAGTTGAATATTGTGGCTGACTCCACTCTATTTGCAGCTCTGTGCTAACAAAAAGAGTTTCCATTCACCTATGCACTGAGCCCATCGATTTGTCGACCACTGTGCTACTCTTTCGCTTTTGTATACACTGACGATGGAAGCCGTCGGCGTTTGTCTCGCGTTTAATGATTGCTTGCTTATGTAGAGGGATGGAAGCTCGTGCAAAACAATTGTATACATCCGATACACTCTCTCACCCATAGCTGTCGTCAAGCTTCAATTTTTACACCGCAAATTAATATGATGCTTTACTGTCCACATGAAAGTCTTACCCTTTTTCAATCTTAAATACAAACAAATTAAAAAAGAAAAAGAGACTGCACGATAAACGGCATGGTCGACACACGAGTTCAAATCTTTGCAAAGAGCCACCATCGCTATGCGAACCGCCATCTTCACGCACAGAGGCTCCATGACGTATGTTTTTTATGACATAGGCGTTATTTTTGGAGTATATCCTACCCTAATTTTCATAGTCACATTAAAGAATATCCACTCTTTAGTATGCTTCTAGCACTTATTAACAGATGTTCAAATTAGATTTACAATGCTTTAGCATACGTGTGGGCCTACTTGTTTTTGATTCAGAACAAGAAGGCGTCAGAGGTCGCTGACGGCACGTGATTTCTTAAAAGGTTCAGCTACTGAGCAGTGTTGTTTTCATTAAAACCGATTGGTGCAGTCCAGGCAGTGTAAATTTCAAAGCCTATCCCCATTTACCTCTGAGAAGCATTAATGGTTACCTACATCTCGTCCCAATCACTTCAACCAGCCCACCTTCGTCAGGTAGCCACAATACAAACCCGATCGTATTAAGGCCTCACACTTTTGTCCCTCTCCACTCGCCTCGTCCTTAAAATTTAGCAATCTATATATGCTTGAAGCTACTGCAACACCGGAGTCAACTGCGACCTGAATTACGTCAGATATTTGACCCATTCTAACAGCTCACCTGCTCGGCCCCACCTGCAATCTCTGCCTTGTTATTTCAGTCACATGAACAGGCTGACCTGCTTGTTTCCTCAGCCAGAACATTGCTATGGTCGATCAGACTTTCTGAATAAGTTGCCGTGCACCAAGGTCTTCTTTCACCTGTATTCCGTAAGCATTGCGCCTCAAACAAAAACAACACAAGAAGATTGGAAACACTTTCGTAGATATTGTGATATTCAGACAGACCATTCTGATGAATTTAAATAAAAGGAATTTTTATTTGCAAAAGTTGTTAAGTTGAATATTTTAGTTTGATTTAGATTCTGCTTGGAGTGCAGGAAATTCGAATGAAACAACGAAAACTATAAACATCAGAGTAAGAATAAATTTATTGTCTTGCGATATAAAGCGTAGACAAGGAAGTCGTCATCAGTTCTTGCATTTCTAATTTTTTTCCAAATTTAAAATATCGAGAGACTAGTCTTCTACCATCTGCGAGTGATTGCTTTATGTCGGTGTTCGTATGTTGTGAGCCTTGTCTTCTTCGTCGTTATGTAGCCTAGTCTAGCGTCTTCTACCATCTGCGAGTGATTGCTTTATGTTGGGGTTCTTATGTTGTGAGCCTCGTCTTCTTCGTCGTTATATAGCCTAGTCTAGCGTCTTCTACCATCTGCGAGTGATTGCTTTATGTCGGGGTTCGTATGTTGTGAGCCTTGTCTTCTTCGTCGTTATGTAGCCTAGTCTATCGTCTTCTACCATCTGCGAGTGATTGCTTTATGTTGGGGTTCTTATGTTGCGAGCCTTGTCTTCTTCGTCGTTTTGTAGCCTAGTCTATCGTCTTCTACCATCTGCGAGTGATTGCTTTATGTCGGGGTTCGTATTTTGCGAGCCTTGTCTTCTTCGTCGTTATGTAGCCTAGTCTAGCGTCTTCTACCAACTGCGAGTGATTGTTTTATGTCGGGGTTCGTATGTTGCGAGCCTTGTCTTCTTCGTCGTTATGTAGCCTAGTCTAGCGTCTTCTACCATCTGCGAGTGATTGCTTTATGTCGGGGTTCGTATGTTGCGAGCCTTGTCTTCTTCGTCGTTATGTAGCCTAGTCTAGCGTCTTCTACCATCTGCGAGTGATTGCTTTATGTCGGGGTTCTTATGTTGCGAGCCTTGTTTTCTTCGTCGTTATGTAGCCTAGTCTTGCGTCTTCTACCCATCTGCGAGTGATTGCTTTATGTCAGGGTTCGTATGTTGCGAGTCTTGTCTTCTTCGTCGTTATGTAGCCTAGTCTAGCGTCTTCTACCATCTGCGAGTGATTGCTTTATGTTGGGGTTCTTATGTTGCGAGCCTTGTCTTCTTCGTCGTTATGTAGCCTAGTCTATCGTCTTCTACCATCTGCGAGTGATTGCTTTATGTCGGGGTTCGTATGTTGCGAGCCTTGTCTTCTTCGTCGTTATGTAGCCTAGTCTAGCGTCTTCTACCATCTGCAAGTGATTGCTTTATGTTGGGGTTCGTATGTTGCGAGCCTTGTCTTCTTCGTCGTTATGTAGCCTAGTCTTGCGTCTTCTACCATCTGCGAGTGATTGCTTTATGTCGGGGTTCGTATGTTGCGAGCCTTGTCTTCTTCGTCGTTATGTAGCCTAGTCTAGCGTCTTCTACCACCTGCAAGTGATTGCTTTATGTCAGGGTTCGTATGTTGCGAGTCTTGTCTTCTTCGTCGTTATGTAGCCTAGTCTTGCGTCTTCTACCATCTGCGAGTGATTGCTTTATGTCAGGGTTCGTATGTTGCGAGTCTTGTCTTCTTCGTTGTTATGTTGCCTAGTCTAGCGTCTTCTACCATCTGCGAGTGATTGCTTTATGTTGGGGTTCTTATGTTGCGAGCCTTGTCTTCTTCGTCGTTATGTAGCCTAGTCTAGCGTCTTCTACCATCTGCGAGTGATTGCTTTATGTTGGGGTTCGTATGTTGCGAGCCTTGTCTTCTTCGTCGTTATGTAGCCTAGTCTATCGTCTTCTACCATCTGCGAGTGATTGCTTTATGTCGGGGTTCTTATGTTGCGAGCCTTGTCTTCTTCGTCGTTATGTAGCCTAGTCTATCGTCTTCTACCACCTGCGAGTGATTGCTTTATGTCAGGGTTCGTATGTTGCGAGTCTTGTCTTCTTCGTCGTTATGTAGCCTAGTCTATCGTCTTCTACCATCTGCAAGTGATTGCTTTATGTTGGGGTTCGTATGTTGCGAGCCTTGTCTTCTTCGTCGTTATGTAGCCTAGTCTAGCGTCTTCTACCATCTGCGAGTGATTGCTTTATGTCGGGGTTCGTATGTTGCGAGCCTTGTCTTCTTCGTCGTTATGTAGCCTAGTCTAGCGTCTTCTACGATCTGCGAGTGATTGCTTTATGTAGGGGTTCTTATGTTGCGAGCCTTGTCTTCTTCGTCGTTATGTAGCCTAGTCTTGCGTCTTCTACCATCTGCGAGTGATTGCTTTATGTTGGGGTTCGTGTGTTGTGAGCCTTGTCTTCTTCGTCGTTATGTAGCCTAGTCTAGCGTCTTCTACCATCTGCAAGTGATTGCTTTATGTTGGGGTTCGTATGTTGCGAGCCTTGTCTTCTTCGTCGTTATGTAGCCTAGTCTAGCGTCTTCTACGATCTGCGATTGATTGCTTTATGTCGGGGTTCGTATGTTGCGAGCCTTGTCTTCTTCGTCGTTATGTAGCCTAGTCTAGCGTCTTCTACCATCTGCGAGTGATTGCATTATGTCGGGGTTCGTATGTTGCGAGCCTTGTCTTCTTCGTCGTTATGTAGCCTAGTCTTGCGTCTTCTACCATCTGCGAGTGATTGCTTTATGTCAGGGTTCGTATGTTGCGAGTCTTGTCTTCTTCGTCGTTATGTAGCCTAGTCTATCGTCTTCTACCATCTGCAAGTGATTGCTTTATGTTGGGGTTCGTATGTTGCGAGCCTTGTCTTCTTCTTCGTTATGTAGCCTAGTCTAGCGTCTTCTACGATCTGCGAGTGATTGCTTTATGTTGGGGTTCGTGTGTTGTGAGCCTTGTCTTCTTCGTCGTTATGTAGCCTAGTCTAGCGTCTTCTACCATCTGCGAGTGATTGCTTTATGTCAGGGTTCTTATGTTGCGAGCCTTGTCTTCTTCTTCGTTATGTAGCCTAGTCTAGCGTCTTCTACCATCTGCGAGTGATTGCGTTATGTTGGGGTTCATATGTTGTGAGCCTTGTCTTCTTCGTCGTTATGTAGCCTAGTCTAGCGTCTTCTACCATCTGCGAGTGATTGCTTTATGTTGGAGTTCGTATGTTGCGAGCCTTGTCTTCTTCGTCGTTATGTAGCCTAGTCTAGCGTCTTCTACCAACTGCGAGTGATTTGCTTTATTTCGGGGTTCTTGTGTTGCGAGCCTTGTCTTCTTCGTCGTTATGTAGCCTAGTCTTGCGTCTTCTACCATCTGCGAGTGATTGCTTTATGTTGGGGTTCTTATGTTGCGAGCCTTGTCTTCTTCGTTGTTATGTAGCCTAGTCTAGCGTCTTCTACCATCTGCGAGTGATTGCTTTATGTTGGGGTTCGTATGTTGTGAGCCTTGTCTTCTTCGTCGTTATGTAGCCTAGTCTAGCGTCTTCTACCACCTGCGAGTGATTTGCTTTATATCGAGGTTCTTGTGTTGCGAGCCTTGTCTTCTTCGTCGTTATGTAGCCTAGTCTATCGTCTTCTACCATCTGCGAGTGATTGCTTTATTTCGGGGTTCGTATGTTGCGAGCCTTGTCTTCTTCGTCGTTATGTAGCCTAGTGTCTTCTACCATCTACGAGTGATTGCTTCATGTTGGGGTTCGTATGTTGCGAGCCTTGTCTTCTTCGTCGTTATGTAGCCTAGGCTAGCGTCTTCTACCATCAGCGAGTGATTGCTTTATGTCGGGGTTCGTATGTTGCGAGCCTTGTCTTCTTCTTCGTTATGTAGCCTATAGGTCTGGCGTCTTCTACCATCTGCGAGTGATTGCTTTATGTCGGGGTTCGTATGTTGTGAGCCTTGTCTTCTTCGTCGTTATGTAGCCTAGTCTAGCGTCTTCTACCATCTGCGAGTGATTGCTTTATGTTGGGGTTCTTATGTTGCGAGCCTTGTCTTCTTCGCCTTTTTGTAGCCTAGTCTAGCGTCTTCTACCATCTGCGAGTGATTGCTTTATGTTGGGGTTCTTATGTTGCGAGCCTTGTCTTCTTCGTCGTTATGTAGCCTAGTCTTGCGTCTTCTACCATCTGCGAGTGATTGCTTTATGTCAGGGTTCGTATGTTGCGAGTCTTGTCTTCTTCGTCGTTATGTAGCCTAGTCTATCGTCTTCTACCATCTGCGAGTGATTGCTTTATGTCGGGGTTCATATGTTGTGAGCCTTGTCTTCTTCGTCGTTATGTAGCCTAGTCTAGCGTCTTCTACCATATGCGAGTGATTGCTTTATGTCGGGGTTCGTATGTTGTGAGTCTTGTCTTCTTCGTCGTTATGTAGCCTAGTCTAGCGTCTTCTACTATCTGCGAGTGATTGCTTTATGTTGGGGTTCGTATGTTGCGAGTCTTGTCTTCTTCATCGTTATGTAGCCTAGTCTTGCGTCTTCTACCATCTGCGAGTGATTGCTTTATGTCAGGGTTCGTATGTTGCGAGTCTTGTCTTCTTCGTTGTTATGTTGCCTAGTCTAGCGTCTTCTACCATCTGCGAGTGATTGCTTTATGTTGGGGTTCTTATGTTGCGAGCCTTGTCTTCTTCGTCGTTATGTAGCCTAGTCTAGCGTCTTCTACCATCTGCGAGTGATTGCTTTATGTTGGGGTTCTTATGTTGCGAGCCTTGTCTTCTTCGTCGTTATGTAGCCTAGTCTATCGTCTTCTACCATCTGCGAGTGATTGCTTTATGTCGGGGTTCGTATGTTGCGAGCCTTGTCTTCTTCGTCGTTATGTAGCCTAGTCTAGCGTCTTCTACCACCTGCGAGTGATTGCTTTATGTCAGGGTTCGTATGTTGCGAGTCTTGTCTTCTTCGTCGTTATGTAGCCTAGTCTATCGTCTTCTACCATCTGCAAGTGATTGCTTTATGTTGGGGTTCGTATGTTGCGAGCCTTGTCTTCTTCGTCGTTATGTAGCCTAGTCTAGCGTCTTCTACCATCTGCGAATGATTGCTTTATGTCGGGGTTCGTATGTTGCGAGCCTTGTCTTCTTCGTCGTTATGTAGCCTAGTCTATCGTCTTCTACCATCTGCGAGTGATTGCTTTATGTTGGGGTTCGCATGTTGCGAGTCTTGTCTTCTTCGTTGTTATGTTGCCATGTCTAGCGTCTTCTACCATCTGCGAGTGATTGCTTTATGTTGGGGTTCGTATGTTGTGAGCCTTGTCTTCTTCGTCGTTATGTAGCCTAGTCTAGCGTCTTCTACCATCTGCGAGTGATTGCTTTATGTTGGGGTTCTTATGTTGCGAGCCTTGTCTTCTTCGTCGTTATGTAGCCTAGTCTAGCGTCTTCTACCATCTGCGAGTGATTGCTTTATGTTGGGGTTCGTATGTTGTGAGCCTTGTCTTCTTCGTCGTTATGTAGCCTAGTCTAGCGTCTTCTACCACCTGCGAGTGATTTGCTTTATATCGGGGTTCTTGTGTTGCGAGCCTTGTCTTCTTCGTCGTTATGTAGCCTAGTCTATCGTCTTCTACCATCTGCGAGTGATTGCTTTATTTCGGGGTTCGTATGTTGCGAGCCTTGTCTTCTTCGTCGTTATTTAACCTAGTCTAGCGTCTTCTACCATCTGCGAGTGATTGCTTTATTTCGGGGTTCGTATGTTGCGAGCCTTGTCTTCTTCGTCGTTATTTAACCTAGTCTAGCGTCTTCTACCATCTGCGAGTGATTGCTTTATGTTGGGGTTCTTATGTTGCGAGCCTTGTCTTCTTCGTCGTTTTGTAGCCTAGTCTAGCGTCTTCTACCATCTGCGAGTGATTGCTTTATGTCGGGGTTCTTATGTTGCGAGCCTTGTCTTCTTCGTCGTTATGTTGCCTAGTCTTGCGTCTTCTACCATCTGCGAGTGATTGCTTTATGTCAGGGTTCGTATGTTGCGAGTTTTGTCTTCTTCGTCGTTATGTAGCCTAGTCTGGCGTCTTCTACCATCTGCGAGTGATTGCTTTATGTTGGGGTTCTTATGTTGCGAGCCTTGTCTTCTTCGTCGTTAGTCTAGCGTTTTTACGGAACGCAGGCCGGCTGCAGCTGTGAAGCACCTGTTTGCGTTGACGCCAGTGGATATTGTAGTCTATGAGGCTCTGACGTCGGATAATTTAGAACTGCGAAAGACATTGATTAACTGCGTCTTAACTCTTAATGCTGTTGAGTTGAGGTTTCATTGTCTTTTTTAATCGAAATCATTCACGAGAAATTCTTGACAACCGCTCTCCGTTAGAATAGGTATCACGCCATCGACCATGAGGTTGTTTCTTTTTTAAAATGTGACTAGCGTCGTCCTTCTTTATCCGGACTACGGGAAGTGGCTGAGTAAATCCAGTAGTTTCTGTTTACCGACGTTTGTCGTGACACTGATAAATAGTGTCTTTCTACTCCTTTATCTAGTCTTAGGAGTGACATCGCACAAGCAGGGCGCTGGCAGAGTTTAAACCATGAGCAAAATTCTAGGGGTTATGCTAGTGACAACGCTGATGCAATATGACAACCTGTCGCACGAAACCGTGTACTTAAGGTGCTTAAGGCTCATGAAATAGGAATATTACACAGTATAGTTATGCAGGAGAAAAGGAAATAAATGTGACTGGCTCATTTCCAAGTATATTGAGGATAAACACTGACCCGTCACCCACGTCACAGAAAATCTACTCACAGCGTAAAATTAATGCTGGGAACAGTGAATATACTAAACCAATAAAATAATGAGAATACTAACGCTACGACAGTGCTGAGACAAAATATGAGAATAAAGTAGTTATGACAAAAACATTGTGAACTGAGTTTTGTGTACAGTCTTGTAGTGCGAGATATTTAGCGTATATATTAAGTGCGCTTACTTTAGTTTCACGTGTATATGTATATATGATAGATGTATAACGTTTAGTCTTAGTGACACGCGCGGCCGGCCGATATCGGCAGCGGCGCGCTATATGTATATTATTAGAGTTCGTTTATGCGCACAGAAGACAGGTGTGTCAAGGGGCGCGAAGAATTATGCTGACTAGAAAAGTTTGAATTCGAAGGTGTTCGCTGTAGTAGTGTGGCTGACTAGTTGAGTTGTAATCGAATTGAGTTCTGTCTGTTTGTTTCTTATTAAACTAAAGGATATTAAACTGTGTTGCTGATTAGTTCAGGTTATACTTATACGTAGAATTAGTGTTCAAAAGGTGAACGTTAAATAGGCGTTAAGTACGAAGAGAACAAGGATTTAATCAGAAGGATTGTCAACGGAAGGATTGGGTTGACATTATTGGTGGCAGCGTCGGTGTGGATAAGAACTCACGGTGGATAAATAACTCACGGTGGATAAATACTCACGGTGGATAAATACTCACGGTGGAATATATACTCACGGTGGAATAAATACTCACGGTGGATATAAACTCAGTGGATTAAAATTCACGTTATCACCTCCTTCGGCGGATAGAAGAATCTACGACGGTGATTGAAGAATTTACAACGGTGTTAAAAGAATTTACGCGTTGTTGCTGTGTGACGTGTCTACGATATCAACGACGGTGGAACACGAGAAACGGTATAAAAATTTCGTTGTTTTCCACGAACAAATATAAAAGAAATCCCGTTTGTTTATCGATTCACACAACAAGAAAAACCGTGACTTCTTTGAAAAGAGAAATCACCAAAGTAAACAAGTAAGATGGAGAAACTAAGTGCTGAAAGACAAGCAGATATTAAGAAGATGTCTACAGAAAGGCTAAAACAGCGTTTGTTGAAAGCCGGTTTTAAAGAAGAACAATTAGAAGGTATGTCACGTGGTGACATGATGAAGGAACTCGCCGAAGTGTGGGTGAAAGAAGTCGAAGAAGAAGGTGCAGTTGGCGGTGCCGTAGAAAAGGCTATTGAAAAACCTCCTGCGCCTATGTCTATGGAGATGTTAATGCAGTGGATGATGATGACGAGACAGGAAGAGAAAGAAAGAGAAGATAAACGGAGACAAGAAGAGAAAGAACTGAGACAAGAAGAGAAAGATAGAGAGGAGAAACGTAGACAAGAAGAGAAAGAAAGAGAAGATAAACGGAGACAAGAAGAGAAAGAAAAAGAGGATAGACGAAGACAAGAAGAGAAAGAGTTGAGACAAGAAGCAGAACTTGCAAGGCAAGAGGAATTGCGCCTGCAGAGAGAGAGAGAAGATAAAGCAGAACAAGTGCGTAAGACAGAACTGGAATTGCAAAAGCATCAGTTCGAGATTCAATTAGAACAGTTGAAACGAGATAGAGAAGATGCTGAAAGAAGAAGACTGGAGCAGATGATTGAATCTGAAAAAGCTAGAAAGAGTGATGAAGAGGTTCGTCAGCAACAGATTGAAGCAAAGAGAATGCGTGAAGAAGAAAAAGAAAAAGCGCGAACGTTAGAGTTAGAACGCGCAGAACAGATAAGACAAGAAGAACTCAAATTTCAGAAAGAAAGTTTGGAAAAGGCAGAGGCAGAAAGACAAGAACGTCTGAAACTGGAGAAATCAAAATTGACATTGAAAGAAACACAAATGAGAGAAGAACGGGACGCAGAAAGAAGGAAGCAGCAAGAAAGTGAAACTTTGGTGTCAAAAATTAAGAAAATAGGTGATGCAATGAAGCATGTATTGCCTCAAATGCCAACTGACATGATGGAGGTGCCATTATATTTTGAAACAGTCGAGAACGCGTTTCGTAGTTTTGCTGTGGAAAAGCCGTTTTGGGTGAAATTATTACTACCATTGATGACGCCGAAAGCTCGAACCGTTCTGAATAGATTGTCATACGATGATCTAGATAATTATGATAGAGTCAAGCAGCACTTATTAAAAGAATTTAAGTTGACTTCGAGAGAATACAGAGCCAGATTTGTGGATGCTAAGAAGACGACAGAAGAGACTTATACGATGTTTACGGCAAGACTGAAGAACTTGCTAAACTATTACGTGAGAAGTCGAAACGTGAACAGAGAGTATGATACGCTCTTTGATTTGCTGGTAACGGATAAGCTAAAAGAATGTTTACCGCCAGGTCTACTACAGTTTGTATTGTCGAAGGAAGGAACTGACTGTCTCCAAGCTAGTGCAGTGGCAGACCTAGCAGACATTCATGTAAACAATCGAATTGGGTTTGCGATCCCAAATATAAACAGTTATCCTTCTCAACGTTCCGTAAACCAAAGCCAGAGTGGAAAGTGGAAAAGTAATCCAGAAACAGGGAGTCAGTTCAAAGGTAAAGAAGTCAAGGCTAGTGTCCCTGTACCCAATGAGACCAGAGAAGTGACGTTTGGTCGTCAGGGATTTAACAAATCGTCAGCGCCGTTTGCCAAGAGGGAAGGCAACACATCGTTTACGCAGTATAAGAGAAATGAAGGAAATGAACAACGAGGCATGGTTGTGAAGCGTTGTCACAACTGTGGTTCAGACAAACATTTGGTTAAATTTTGTCCAGTTCCAGTGGCAGCAGCTAGTTCTAGCAGAAATCAAGAACACACAAGGGTGAATTTGATTCAAGTGGTTAGTGATACAGGTAATCAAACCACGGGTCAAGAAAACCAAGAAACTGAAGTAAAGTCAGTAATGAAATGTGGTATTCAAAAAGAAATTCTATTGGATGCTGAAATTCAGAGAGAAGTCATAGGAAAAGATGACAATCGAATATTGAAGAAATCGTTCTTGCAATATGTCGAGGTTGAAATTCGTGCAGTAGACGGTAAAGAGCCAGTGAAAGTCAAAGCACTGAGCGACTCGGGAGCAGAGATTCCGGTGATTAGTGAAGAATTACTGGAAGGCATGAAGGTGGAACAAATTGGAAAAGTGAATTTGCAATGTGTGGCAGGAGATGCCATTCCTGCGAAGTTAGTGAAAATCGATGTTAGACTGTGTGGTAGTGACGTGGAAGAAGAGGGATTTCCGCGTAAAATCCAGTGTTCACTTACACCTTATGTCACCTTGATGTGTGCTAGTATTGCAAAGATGGGCAGTACAGAAAGATTCTTGTTGCATCCAGAGATAATTGCCGAATTAAAAGCCGTACCACAGATGAAGATCAAAACGATACAAGGAGATGTGAGTGTACAAGCAAATGTAATGACGAGAGCGCAGAGTCGGAAACAGGAAATGGTAGATGTTGATGAGAAGAGTGAAACTGAAAGTTCAAGTGATGAGGAAAACGACAGTAATGAGCAACGAAGCTTATCGCGAGATGGTATAACATCAGAGATGAACGAGCAAGAGATGGCTGCATGCGAGAATGGCACATTAAATGAAACGGAAGAAGACAATGGATGTGATGTGGGGATAGGAGACTTGTATAGAGATGAAGAGATGGATGAAGAACAAAAGGTGCAGATTGCCGATTCGAAGAAGTTCGAAGAGCAACAGAGAAATGATGAATCGTTGAAGCCGTGGTGGAAGTTAGCACAAGAGAAAGAATCTGAATTCTGTGTGATCAACGGTTTATTGCATAAGAAATATCAGATATTAGACCAGACGATATATCAACTAGTGTTACCAAAAGAGAGACGAATTAAAGTGATGGAATTGGCGCATGAATCGGTATTTGGAGGACATCTAGGAGAAGAGAAAACAAGAGAACGAATAAAATTATCTTTTGTATGGCCAAAGATGAGAAGAGACATTGTGAAATTTTGTAAGTCTTGCGAGAAGTGTCAACTAAAGGCAAGGAGTCTGGTGATGGATTGAGTGCCTATCACTCCAGTCTCAAGAGAAGAGGTCGCCTTCAAGAGAATGACGATGGACCTCGTTGGCCCGATCGATCCAGTATCTGCTGCAGGTCACAAGTATTGTTTATGCATTGTGGACTCGTGCACCAGATGGCCTACAATCTTCTTATTGAAATCGCTGACAGCGAAGGCTGTGTGTGAAGCGTTGACGGAACTGTTCATGAACGTTGGTGTGCCGTCCGTGATTACAAGTGACCAAGGAACGAACTTCACAGCCAGTTTGACAAGAGAATTTCTCAATTTAATGGGCTGTAGTCCAAGATTCGACACACCAGGACACCCAGAGGCTGCTGGATTAGTAGAAAGATGGAATCAGACATTTAAAAAGATGATCCATCATGTGATAATAGACAACCCGAGGAAATGGCACAAGATAATTCCTTTCACAGTGTGGGCATTACGAGAAGTGCCGAATGCAACTACTGGAGTATCACCATATATGCTTGTCTATGGGAAAATTCCGAGAGGACCATTGGCAATATTAAAAGAGAGTTGGACTAGAGAAATAAACTTACCACCTCATGTTGGAGTTAAACCAGAAAAGTATTTGAAAGAACTCAAAGAAAATATGGAGAAAGCATTATTGTTTGCAGAATCCTACTCTCGAGAAAAGCAATTACAATACACGAATCAGTATAACAAGAGAGCAAAGCACAAAGAATTTGAAGCTGGTGAGAAAGTCATAGTTTTGTATCCAACGTCAACGAACAAACTTATTTCTCGATGGCATGGTCCATGTACGATCATACATCGAAGATCAAAGTACTCTTATTTAGTCGATATGGGAGAAAATGGTCGAAAAATAATTCACGCCAACAAGATCAGAAAATATGTTACTCGAGCATTAAGTTGTGGTCTAATCGTTGAAGAAGATGAAGATTTTGGTTCAGTGGTTGAATTACCAATGAGGAATGAGGTTCAAGATGACAAGAATTCACTTAACCTCGATCCTGAACAAATTAGTCATTTGACAGTAACTCAGCAAGAACAGTTGTTGAAAGTCTTGAACAAATACTGTGATAGATTTTCAGAAAAACCCGGATTATGTACATTGGTTGAACATGAAATTGAACTAAAACCAGGATTTCGTGAAAAGGAATTTGCAGCATATCGAATTCCTTTGATTTATCGAGCAGAAGTGGAACGTCAGATCAAAGAAATGTTAAAAACAAACATTATTAAACCATCATCGAGCAGAATGGCAAGCCCTTTGGTTATTGTTAAAAAGAAAGACGGATCTTTAAGACTTGCCTGTGACTACAGATACATTAACTCATTCACAGTGGATTGTAAATATCCGATGCCGATTGTCAGAGACGTTTTGAACAAAGTTGGAAAGTCTAATGTGATTTCTATTTTGGACTGTCGAAGTGCTTATTGGACTTGTCCTGTAAAACAATCTGATCAATGGAAGACAGCTTTTGTAACACATAATGGACTGTATGAATTTACTCGTGTTCCTTTTGGAATGATAAATTCAGGACGAACTTTTGTTAAGGCGATAAATTTAGTTTTACAGCCTATAAGTGACTTTGCAGAACCGTATGTTGATGACATTGCTGTGCATTCTGAAAGTTGGAAAGTTCACTTGCAGCATCTAGATGCATTTTTGATGCAAATGAGATTGCATAACGTTACTTTGAATTTGAAAAAATGCATATTTGGTAAGAGTGAGGTAAGGTTTATCGGTCATGTGGTTGGGTCTGGTAAGATAAAGATGAATCCAGACAGAATTGAAAGTTTGACTAATTTGAAGATCCCAGAAACTAAGAAGCAAGTTAAGCAACTGCTTGGATTTTTTAATTATTACAGACAGTTTATTAAGGACTTTGCACAGATTGCGAAACCTTTATCTGATTTAACTAGTAAACGTGTTTCTGATAAGATTGATTGGACTGTTGAACATCAGCAAGCATTTGATTTACTTAAAGAGGCTGTGCGATCCAAAGTAGTGTTATATGTTTTTGAAGTGGGAAAACCATTCAATTTGTACTGCGATAGTAGTGACTTTGCAGTCGGTGCTGTTTTAACACAGATGGACGACAAGGGAATAGAACGCCCTGTGTCATTTATCAGTCAAAAATTAACTGATACCCAGAAGAGATGGGCTACTGTGGAAAAGGAAGCCTATGCTATTGTTTGGGCTCTAAACAAGTTAAAAGAAATTATAATTGGATCAAAAATTTTCATTTTTACTGATCACAATCCTCTTACATATTTGACTGAGTCAATGTCTAAGTCTGCTAAACTTGTGCGTTGGGCGTTAGCCTTACAAACTTTTGATGTTGAGGTGAAGTACAAGAAGGGCAGATTGAATATTATTGCTGATTGTTTGTCAAGGTTATAAGTAATCGTAAGACTGTTTATTAATTAGTTAGATATATATATGTTTCATGTATTTTGGTAATTTCGCAAATTTTGAAATTTAATTTGCTCAATTCCAGAAAAAGGAAGGAGGTAATGTGAACTGAGTTTTGTGTACAGTCTTGTAGTGCGAGATATTTAGCGTATATATTAAGTGCGCTTACTTTAGTTTCACGTGTATATGTATATATGATAGATGTATAACGTTTAGTCTTAGTGACACGCGCGGCCGGCCGATATCGGCAGCGGCGCGCTATATGTATATTATTAGAGTTCGTTTATGCGCACAGAAGACAGGTGTGTCAAGGGGCGCGAAGAATTATGCTGACTAGAAAAGTTTGAATTCGAAGGTGTTCGCTGTAGTAGTGTGGCTGACTAGTTGAGTTGTAATCGAATTGAGTTCTGTCTGTTTGTTTCTTATTAAACTAAAGGATATTAAACTGTGTTGCTGATTAGTTCAGGTTATACTTATACGTAGAATTAGTGTTCAAAAGGTGAACGTTAAATAGGCGTTAAGTACGAAGAGAACAAGGATTTAATCAGAAGGATTGTCAACGGAAGGATTCAACCCAATCCTTCCGTTGACAATCCTTCTGATTAAATCCTTGTTCTCTTCGTACTTAACGCCTATTTAACGTTCACCTTTTGAACACTAATTCTACGTATAAGTATAACCTGAATTAATCAGCAACACAGTTTAATATCTTTTCAGTTTAATAAGAAACAAACAGACAGAACTCAATTCGATTACAACTCAACTAGTCAGCCACACTACTACAGCGAACACACTCGAATTCAAACTTCTCCAGTCAGCATAATTCTTCGCGCCTCTTGACACACCTGTCTTCTGTGCGCATAAGCGAACTCTAATAATATACATATAGGCCTAGCGCGCCCCTGCCGAGATCGGCCGGCCACGCGTGTCACTAAGTACAACTAAACGTTATACATCTATCATATATACATATACACGTGAAACTAAAGTAAGCGCACTAAATATATACGCTAATATCTCGCACTGCAAGACTGTACACAAAACTCAGTTCACATTACCTCCTTCCTTTTTCTGGAATTGAGCAAATTAAATTTCAAAATTTGCGATATTACCAAAATACATGAAACATATATATATATATCTAACTAATTAATGAACAGTCTTACGATTACTTATAACCTTGACAAACAATCAGCAATAATATTCAATCTGCCCTTCTTGTACTTCACCTCAACATCAAAAGTTTGTAAGGCTAACGCCCAACGCACAAGTTTAGCAGACTTAGACATTGACTCAGTCAAATATGTAAGAGGATTGTGATCAGTAAAAATGAAAATTTTTGATCCAATTATAATTTCTTTTAACTTGTTTAGAGCCCAAACAATAGCATAGGCTTCCTTTTCCACAGTAGCCCATCTCTTCTGGGTATCAGTTAACTTCTGACTGATAAATGACACAGGGCGCTCTATTCCCTTGTCGTCCATCTGTGTTAAAACAGCACCGACTGCAAAGTCACTACTATCGCAGTACAAATTGAATGGTTTTCCCACTTCAAAAACATATAACACTACTTTGGATCGCACAGCCTCTTTAAGTAAATCAAATGCTTGCTGATGTTCAACAGTCCAATCAATCTTATCAGAAACACGTTTACTAGTTAAATCAGATAGCGGTTTCGCAATCTGTGCAAAGTCCTTAATAAACTGTCTGTAATAATTAAAAAATCCAAGCAGTTGCTTAACTTGCTTCTTAGTTTCTGGGATCTTCAAATTAGTCAAACTTTCAATTCTGTCTGGATTCATCTTTATCTTACCAGACCCAACCACATGACCGATAAACCTTACCTCACTCTTACCAAATATGCATTTTTTCAAATTCAAAGTAACGTTATGCAATCTCATTTGCATCAAAAATGCATCTAGATGCTGCAAGTGAACTTTCCAACTGTCAGAATGCACAGCAATGTCATCAACATACGGTTCTGCAAAGTCACTTATAGGCTGTAAAACTAAATTTATCGCCTTAACAAAAGTTCGGCCTGAATTTATCATTCCAAAAGGAACACGAGTAAATTCATACAGTCCATTATGTGTTACAAAAGCTGTCTTCCATTGATCAGATTGTTTTACAGGACAAGTCCAATAAGCACTTCGACAGTCCAAAATAGAAATCACATTAGACTTTCCAACTTTGTTCAAAACGTCTCTGACAATCGGCATCGGATATTTACAATCCACTGTGAATGAGTTAATGTATCTGTAGTCACAGGCAAGTCTTAAAGAACCGTCTTTCTTTTTAACAATAACCAAAGGACTTGCCATTCTGCTCGATGATGGTTTAATAATGTTTGTTTTTAACATTTCTTTGATCTGACGTTCCACTTCTGCTCGATAAATCAAAGGAATTCGATATGCTGCAAATTCCTTTTCACGAAATCCTGGTTTTAGTTCAATTTCATGTTCAACCAATGTACATAATCCGGGTTTTTCTGAAAATCTGTCACAGTATTTGTTCAAAACGTTCAACAACTGTTCTTGCTGAGTTACTGTCAAATGGCTAATTTGTTCAGGATCGAGGTTAAGTGAATTCTTGTCATCTTGAACCTCATTCCTCATTGGTAATTCAACCACTGAACCAAAATCTTCATCTTCTTCAACGATTAGACCACAACTTAATGCTCAAGTAACATATTTTCTGATCTTGTTGGCGTGAATTATTTTTCGACCATTTTCACCCATATCGACTAAATAAGAGTACTTTGATCTTCGATGTATGATCGTACATGGACCATGCCATCGAGAAATAAGTTTGTTCGTTGACGTTGGATACAAAACTATGACTTTCTCACCAGCTTCAAATTCTTTGTGCTTTGCTCTCTTGTTATACTGATTCGTGTATTGTAATTGCTTTTCTCGAGAGTAGGATTCTGCAAACAATAATGCTTTCTCCATATTTTCTTTGAGTTCTTTCAAATACTTTTCTGGTTTAACTCCAACATGAGGTGGTAAGTTTATTTCTCTAGTCCAACTCTCTTTTAATATTGCCAATGGTCCTCTCGGAATTTTCCCATAGACAAGCATATATGGTGATACTCCAGTAGTTGCATTCGGCACTTCTCGTAATGCCCACACTGTGAAAGGAATTATCTTGTGCCATTTCCTCGGGTTGTCTATTATCACATGATGGATCATCTTTTTAAATGTCTGATTCCATCTCTCTACTAATCCAGCAGCTTCTGGGTGTCCTGGTGTGTCGAATCGTGGACTACAGCCCATTAAATCGAGAAATTCTCTTGTCAAACTGGCTGTGAAGTTCGTTCCTTGATCACTGGTGATCACGGACGGCACACCAACGTTCATGAACAGTTCCATCAACGCTTCACACACAGCCTTCGCTGTCAACGATTTCAATAAAAAGATTGTAGGCCATCTGGTGCACGAGTCCACAATGCATAAACAATACTTGTGACCTGCAGCAGATACTGGATCGATCGGGCCAACGAGGTCCATCGTCATTCTCCTGAAGGCGACCTCTTCTCTTGAGACTGGAGTGATGGGCACTCTATCCATCACCAGACTCCTTGCCTTTAATTGACACTTCTCACAAGACTTACAAAATTTCACAATGTCTCTTCTCATCTTTGGCCATACAAAAGACAACTTTATTCGTTCTCTTGTTTTCTCTTCTCCTAGATGTCCTCCAAATACCGATTCATGCGCCAATTCCATCACTTTAATTCGTCTCTCTTTTGGTAACACTAGTTGATATATCGTCTGGTCTAATATCTGATATTTCTTATGCAATAAACCGTTGATCACACAGAATTCAGATTCTTTCTCTTGTGCTAACTTCCACCACGGCTTCAACGATTCATTCTTTCTCTGTTGCTCTTCGAACTTCCTCGAATCGGCAATCTGCACCTTTTGTTCTTCGTCCATTTCTTCATCTCTATACAAGTCTCCTATTCCCACATCACATTCATTGTCTTCTTCAGTTTCATTTAATGTGCCATTCTCGCATGCAGCCATCTCTTGCTCGTTCATCTCTGCTGTTACACCATCTCGCGATAAGCTTCGTTGCTTATTACTTTCGTTTTCCTCATCACTTGAACTTTCAGTTTCACTCTTCTCATCAACATCTACCATTTCCTGTTTCCGACTCTGCGCTCTCGTCATTACATTTGCTCGTACACTCACATCTCCTTGTATCGTTTTAACTTTCATCTGTGGTACGGCTTTTAATTCGGCAATTATCTCTGGATGCAACAAGAATCTTTCTGTACTGCCCATCTTTGCAATACTAGCACACATCAAGGTGACATAAGGTGTAAGTGAACATTGGATTTTACGCGGAAATCCCTCTTCTTCCACGTCACTACCACACAGTCTAACATCGACTTTCACTAACTTCGCAGGAATGGCATCTCCTGCCACACATTGCAAATTCACTTTTCCAATTTGTTCCACCTTCATGCCTTCCAGTAATTTTTCACTAATCACCGGAATCTCTGCACCCGAGTCGCTCAGTGCTTTGACTTTCACTGGCTCTTTACCGTCTACTGCACGAATTTCAACCTCGACATATTGCAAGAACGATTTCTTCAATATTCGACTGTCATCTTTTCCTATGACTTCTCTCTGAATTTCAGCATCCAATAGAATTTCTTTTTGAATACCACATTTCATTACTGACTTTACTTCAGTCTCTTGGTTTTCTTGACTCGCGGTTTGATTATCTGTATCACTAACCACTTGAATCAAATTCACCCTTGTGTGTTCTTGATTTCTGCTAGAACTAGCTGCTGCCACTGGAACTGGACAAAATTTAACCAAATGTTTGTCTGAACCACAGTTGTGACAACGCTTCACAACCATGCCTCGTTGTTCATTTCCTTCATTTCTCTTATACTGCGTAAACGATGTGTTGCCTTCCCTCTTGGCAAACGGCGCTGACGATTTGTTAAATCCCTGACGACCAAACGTCACTTCTCTGGTCTCATTGGGTACAGGGACACTAGCCTTGACTTCTTTACCAATAAACTGACTCCCTGTTTCTGGATTACTTTTCCACTTTCCACTCTGGCTTTGGTTTACGGAACGTTGAGAAGGATAACTGTTTATATTTGGGACCGCAAACCCAATTCGATTGTTTACATGAATGTCTGCTAGGTCTGCCACTGCACTAGCTTGGAGACAGTCAGTTCCTTCCTTCGACAATACAAACTGTAGTGGACCTGGCGGTAAACATTCTTTTAGCTTATCCGCTACCAGCAAATCAAAGAGCGTATCATACTCTCTGTTCACGTTTCGACTTCTCACGTAATAGTTTAGCAAGTTCTTCAGTCTTGCCGTAAACATCGTATAAGTCTCTTCTGTTGTCTTCTTAGCATCCACAAATCTGGCTCTGTATTCTCTCGAAGTCAATTTAAATTCTTTTAATAAGTGCTGCTTGACTCTATCATAATTGTCTAGATCATCGTATGACAATCTATTCAGAACGGTTCGAGCTTTCGGCGTCATCAATGGTAGTAATAATTTCACCCAAAACGGCTTTTCCACAGCAAAACTACGAAACGCGTTCTCGACTGTTTCAAAATATAATGGCACCTCCATCATATCAGTTGGCATTTGAGGCAATACATGCTTCATTGCATCACCTATTTTCTTAATTTTTGACACCAAAGTTTCACTTTCTTGCTGTTTCCTTCTTTCTGCTTCCCGTTCTTCTCTCATTTGTGTTTCTTTCAATGTCAATTTTGATTTCTCTAGTTTCAGACGTTCCTGTCTTTCTGCCTCTGCCTTTTCCAAACTTTCTTTCTGAAATTTGAGTTCTTCTTGTCTGATCTGTTCGGCGCGTTCTAACTCTAACGTTCGCGCTTTTTCTTTTTCTTCTTCACGCATTCTCTTTGCTTCAATCTGTTGCTGACGAACCTCTTCATCACTTTTTCTAGCTTTTTCAAATTCAATCATCTGCTCCAATCTTCTTCTTTCAGCATCTTCCCTATCTCTTTCCAACTGTTCTAACTGAATCTCAAACTGATTCTTTTGCAATTCAAGTTCTGCCTTACGCACTTGTTCTGCTTTATCTTCTCTCTCTCTTTGCAGACGCAATTCCTCTTGCCTTGCAAGTTCCGCTTTCTCTTCTTTCTCTCTCTGCAGACGTTCTACTTTCTCTTCTTTCTCTCTCTGCAAGCGCAATTCGTCTTGTCTTACACGTTCTGCTTCTTGTCTCAGCTCTTTCTCTTCCTGTCTTCGTCTATCCTCTCTTTCTTTCTCTTCTTGTCTCCGTTTATCTTCTCTTTCTTTCTCTTCTTGTCTACGTTTCTCCTCTCTATCTTCTTTCATCATCATCCACTGCATCAACATCTCCATAGACATAGGCGCAGGTGGTTTTTCAATAGCCTTTTCTACGGCACCGCCAACGGCACCTTTTCTTCGACTTCTTCTTTAACCCACACATCGGCGAGTTCCTGCATCATGTCACCACGTGACATACCTTCTAATTGTTCTTCTTTAAAACCGGCTTTCAACAAACGCTGTTTTAGCCTTTCCGTAGACATCTTCTTAATATCTGCTTGTCTTTCAGCACTTAGTTTCTCCATCTTACTTGTTTACTTTGGTGATTTCTCTTTTCAAAGAAGTCACGGTTTTTCTTGTTGTGTGAATCGATAAACAAACGGGATTTCTTTTATATTTGTTCGTGGAAAACAACGAAATTTTTATACCGTTTCTCGTGTTCCACCGTCGTTGATATCGTAAACACGTCACACAGCAACAACGCGTAGATTCTTTTAACACCGTCGTAGATTCTTCTAACACCGTTGTAAATTCTTTTATCACCGTCGTAGAGTCTTCTATCCGCCGAAGGAGGTGATAACGTGAATTTTAATCCACCGTGAGTTTATATCCACCGTGAGTATTTATTCCACCGTGAGTATTTATTCCACACCGTAGCTGTTCCACCGTGAGTTTTTATCCACACCGTAACTGCCACCAATAATGTCAACCCAATCCTTCCGTTGACAATCCTTCTGATTAAATCCTTGTTCTCTTCGTACTTAACGCCTATTTAACGTTCACCTTTTGAACACTAATTCTACGTATAAGTATAACCTGAATTAATCAGCAACACAGTTTAATATCTTTTCAGTTTAATAAGAAACAAACAGACAGAACTCAATTCGATTACAACTCAACTAGTCAGCCACACTACTACAGCGAACACACTCGAATTCAAACTTCTCCAGTCAGCATAATTCTTCGCGCCTCTTGACACACCTGTCTTCTGTGCGCATAAGCGAACTCTAATAATATACATATAGGCCTAGCGCGCCCCTGCCGAGATCGGCCGGCCACGCGTGTCACTAAGTACAACTAAACGTTATACATCTATCATATATACATATACACGTGAAACTAAAGTAAGCGCACTAAATATATACGCTAATATCTCGCACTGCAAGACTGTACACAAAACTCAGTTCTTCGGGGGCGTGGGTTCGAATCCCACCGCTGCCACCAATAATGTCAACCCAATTCTTCTGTTGACAATCCTTCTGATTAAATCCTTGTTCTCTTCGTACTTAACGCCTATTTAACGTTCACCTTTTGAACACTAATTCTACGTATAAGTATAACCTGAATTAATCAGCAACACAGTTTAATATCTTTTCGTTTAATAAGAAACAAACAGACAGAACTCAATTCGATTACAACTCAACTAGTCAGCCACACTACTACAGCGAACACACTCGAATTCAAACTTCTCCAGTCAGCATAATTCTTCGCGCCCCTTGACACACCTGTCTTCTGTGCGCATAAACGAACTCTACTAATATACATATAGCGCGCCGCTGCCGATATCGGCCGGCCGCGCGTGTCACTAAGACTAAACGTTATACATCTATCATATATACATATACACGTGAAACTAAAGTAAGCGCACTAAATATATACGCTAAATATCTCGCACTGCAAAACTGTACACAAAACACAGTTCACATTACCTCCTTCCTTTTTCTGGAATTGAGCAAATTAAATTTCAAAATTTGCGAAATTACCAAAATACATGAAACAAATATATATATAACTAATCAATCAAACAGTCTTACGATTACTTATAATCTTGACAAACAATCAGCAATAATATTCAATCTGCCCTTCTTGTACTTCACCTCAACATCAAAAGTTTGTAAGGCTAACGCCCAACGCACAAGTTTAGCAGACTTAGACATTGACTCAGTCAAATATGTAAGAGGATTGTGATCAGTAAAAATGAAAATTTTTGATCCAATTATAATTTCTTTTAACTTGTTTAGAGCCCAAACAATAGCATAGGCTTCCTTTTCCACAGTAGCCCATCTCTTCTGGGTATCAGTTAACTTCTGACTGATAAATGACACAGGGCGTTCTATTCCCTTGTCGTCCATCTGTGTTAAAACAGCACCGACAGCAAAGTCACTACTATCGCAGTACAAATTGAATGGTTTTCCCACTTCAAAAACATATAACACTACTTTGGATCGCACAGCCTCTTTAAGTAAATCAAATGCTTGCTGATGTTCAACAGTCCAATCAATCTTATCAGAAACACGTTTACTAGTTAAATCAGATAAAGGTTTCGCAATCTGTGCAAAGTCCTTAATAAACTGTCTGTAATAATTAAAAAATCCAAGCAGTTGCTTAACTTGCTTCTTAGTTTCTGGGATCTTCAAATTAGTCAAACTTTCAATTCTGTCTGGATTCATCTTTATCTTACCAGACCCAACCACATGACCGATAAACCTTACCTCACTCTTACCAAATATGCATTTTTTCAAATTCAAAGTAACGTTATGCAATCTCATTTGCATCAAAAATGCATCTAGATGCTGCAAGTGAACTTTCCAACTGTCAGAATGCACAGCAATGTCATCAACATACGGTTCTGCAAAGTCACTTATAGGCTGTAAAACTAAATTTATCGCCTTAACAAAAGTTCGGCCTGAATTTATCATTCCAAAAGGAACACGAGTAAATTCATACAGTCCATTATGTGTTACAAAAGCTGTCTTCCATTGATCAGATTGTTTTACAGGACAAGTCCAATAAGCACTTCGACAGTCCAAGATGGAAATCACATTAGACTTTCCAACTTTGTTCAAAACGTCTCTGACAATCGGCATCGGATATTTACAATCCACTGTGAATGAGTTAATGTATCTGTAGTCACAGGCAAGTCTTAAAGATCCGTCTTTCTTTTTAACAATAACCAAAGGACTTGCCATTCTGCTCGATGATGGTTTAATAATGTTTGTTTTTAACATTTCTTTGATCTGGCGTTCCACTTCTGCTCGATAAATCAAAGGAATTCGATAGGCTGCAAATTCCTTTGTGCCTTGCTCTCTTGTAATACTGATTTGTGTATTGTAATTGCTTTTCTTGAGAGTAAAATTCTGCAAACAATAATGCTTTCTCCGTATTTTCTTTGAGTTCTTTCAAATGCTTTTCATGGAAAGGAATTATTTTGTGCCATTTCCTCGGGTTGTCTATTAGGTCCATTGTCATTCTCTTGAAGGCGACCTCTTCTCTTGAGACTGGAGTGATAGGCACTCTATCCATCACCAGACTCCTTGCCTTTAATTGACACTTTTCGCATGACTTACAAAATTTCACAATGTCTCTTCTCATCTTTGGCCATACAAAAGATAATTTTATTCGTTCTCTTGTTTTCTCTTCTCCTAGATGTCCTCCAAATACCGATTCATGCGCCAATTCCATCACTTTAATTCGTCTCTCTTTTGGTAACACTAGTTGATATATCGTCTGGTCTAATATCTGATATTTCTTATGCAATAAACCGTTGATCACACAGAATTCAGATTCTTTCTCTTGTGCTAACTTCCACCACGGCTTCAACGATTCATCCTTACTCTGTTGCTCTTCGAACTTCTTCGAATCGGCAATCTGCACCTTTTGTTCTTCATCCATTTCTTCATCTCTATACAAGTCTCCTATCCCCACATCACATTCATTGTCTTCTTCCGTTTCATTTAATGTGCCATTCTCGCATGCAACCATCTCTTGCTCATTCATCTCTGATGTTACACCATCTCGCGATAAGCTTCGTTGCTCATTACTTTCGTTTTCCTCATTACTGGAACTTTCAGTTTCATTCTTCTCATCAACATCTACCATTTCCTGTTTCCGACTCTGCGCTCTCGTCATTACATTTGCTTGTACACTCACATCTCCTTGTATCGTTTTGACCTTCATCTGTGGTACGGCTTTTAATTCGGCAATTATCTCTGGATGCAACAAGAATCTTTCTGTACTGCCCATCTTTGCAATACTAGCACACATCAAGGTGACATAAGGTGTAAGTGAACACTGGATTTTACGCGGAAATCCCTCTTCTTCCACGTCACTATCACACAGTCTAACATCGACTTTTACTAACTTCGCAGGAATGGCATCTCCTGCCACACATTGCAAATTAACTTTTCCAATTTGTTCCACCTTCATGCCTTCCAGTAATTCCTCACTAATCACCGGAATTTCTGCACCCGAGTCGCTCAGTGCTTTGACTTTCACTGGCTCTTTACCGTCTACTGCACGAATTTCAACCTCGACATATTGCAAGAACGATTTCTTCAATATTCGACTGTCATCTTTTCCTATGACTTCTCTCTGAATTTCAGCATCCAATAGAATTTCTTTTTGAATACCACATTTCATTACTGACTTTACTTCAGTCTCTTGGTTTTCTTGACTCGCGGTTTGATTATCTGTATCACTAACCACTTGAATCAAATTCACCCTTGTGTGTTCTTGATTTCTGCTAGAACTAGCTGCTGCCACTGGAACTGGACAAAATTTAACCAAATGTTTGTCTGAACCACAGTTGTGACAACGCTTCACCACTGTATGGTATGGTTGTGAAATACCTCGTTGTTCATTTCCTTCATATCTCTTATACTGCGTAAACGATCTGTTGCCTTCCCTTTTGGCAAACGGCGCTGACGATTTGTTAAATCCCTGACGACCAAACGTCTCTTCTCTGGTCTCATTGGGTACAGGGACACTAGCCTTGACTTCTTTACCTTTAAACTGATTCCCTGTTCCTGGATTACTTTTCCACTTTCCACTCTGGCTTTGGTTTACGGAACGTTGAGAAGGATAACTGTTTATATTTGGGATCGCAAACCCAATTCGATTGTTTACATGAATGTCTGCTAAGTCTGCCACTGCACTAGCTTGGAGACAGTCAGTTCCTTCCTTCGACAATACAAACTGTAGTGGACCTGGCGGTAAACATTCTTTCAGCTTATCCGCTACCAGCAAATCAAAGAGCGTATCATACTCTCTGTTCACGTTTCGACTTCTCACGTAATAGTTTAGCAAGTTCTTCAGTCTTGCCGTAAACATCGTATAAGTCTCTTCTGTCGTCTTCTCAGCATCCACAAATCTGGCTCTGTATTCTCTCGAGGTCAATTTAAATTCTTTTAATAAGTGCTGCTTGACTTTATCGTAATTGTCTAGATCATCGAATGACAATCTATTCAGAACAGTTCGAGCTTTCGGCGTCATCAATGGTAGTAATAATTTAACCCAAAACGGCTTCTCCACAGCAAAGCTACGAAACGCGTTCTCGACTGTTTCAAAATATAATGGCACCTCCATCATATCAGTTGGCATTTGAGGCAATACATGCTTCATTGCATCACCTATTTTCTTAATTTTTGACACCAAAGTTTCACTTTCTTGCTGCTTCCTTCTTTCTGCTTCCCGTTCTTCTCTCATTTGCGTTTCTTTCAATGTCAATTTTGATTTCTCCAGTTTCAGACGTTCCTGTCTTTCTGCCTCTGCCTTTTCCAAACTTTCTTTCTGAAATTTGAGTTCTTCTTGTCTTATCTGTTCTGCGCGTTCTAACTCTAACGTTCGCGCTTTTTCTTTTTCTTCCTCACGTATTCTCTTTGCTTCAATCTGTTGCTGACGAACCTCTTCATCACTTTTTCTAGCTCTTTCAAATTCAATCATCTGCTCCAGTCTTCTTCTTTCAGCATCTTCCCTATCTCTTTTCAACTGTTCTAACTGAATCTCAAAGTTTGCTTATGTTTTTCCAGTGAAAGTGTTAGCCAGTAGAGATTGCTTCGCAGAATCTCACTAATTGCGATGGATTACCTGGCTTTGTAATTGTATATTTTATTAAAGGCTACTTATCAATAAAGACGATTGTGACCCGCAGTAGGCTATCAGAGTTACAAGCTTAAGACTGCAATCAAGTAGATGTTTAGCTGAAAATGACGATCATGATTATTATTATTCAGGATTGAAATATCCATTTAGGATGATGGACTATGCAGGTAAATCGAATGAAGAAATGGCATCCTGGTTCATCACTGGCACGTGAAAGTCAACTGACTACTAAACACGATCGGTAGAAATTTGAATGATGAAGACTATTGTTATCATCTGATAGGGGTAATTACTAGATTTTGGAATTTTCTGCTAATAAACACTAATGATAATAATGATGATTGTGTTAATTATGGTAATGAATAATATGATGACTCTTATGATTAAAAAAACGCTGACGCTGACTATTATGATGACGATTACGATGATCATGGTAATGATGAAGATGATGACTCAAGTGATAATGGTGATGATGAGGATGAAAATGACGATCATGATTATTATTATTCAGGATTGAAATATCCATTTAGGATGATGGACTATGCAGGTAAATCGAATGAAGAAATGGCATCCTGGTTCATCACTGGCACGTGCCAATTGATTCCAAAATCGCTTCCTTTTGTTTCTGATCACATGCATGACATATTCATGACACCGATCCCTGTACCAAAAGAGTATTCGATATTGTGTGGCAGCTCTGCGGAGTTTTACATCCGACCGCTGAAAACATGCATCAACGATACTGATTTCTTGATATCCAAGGCCGATGAGCTGGCCTGTATTGGCGACTTTCCAGTGTTGCCAAGTGATATAAGTGGCCTAGCAGATACTATCAAGTGCTTTAAGATTGAACCATACCATAAATATCCAGGTTTTGTTCGATTACGAAGTTTGGGTGCAATGTGCTATAACTGGAAACACAAAAAGTACGAATTTAACCAAACAGCTCATCCAGATCTCCACATCGGGCTAAATATAGCCTCCCTTGCAAGTTCATATCTTGTTCAGTCCAGTCGTGACTCGTTTCAATGGTGACAGCGCGTTTCTAAGCGTTGTTAGTGGTCCAGCAGTTAAATACCAAACAGAATCAAACTTAAGTTTGGCATTTGATATTGTCAGAAGCCTATTTTGCCCTCGGTGTTCTACGGAAGCCAAAATTGGCCTATTCGACTAAGAAAACACGGATGGCCGACGACTAATACAATTTTTGAGGTTGTAGAAAATGGTTGTCATGTTGTATACATTCAGCATCGTTCTAGCAGAGACGATAAAGAACAGTGGAGATTATCATTTTCAGTGGCAGAAGTGATTTTAGTTCAGAGTTGTACTCAAGTTCAGCAGATTGTCTATCATTTGCTGAGATTCTTCTGCAAGAGAGAATTGATACAAAAAGATTGTCCAAAGGAGGATGAGGTTCTCTGTACGTATCATATAAAGACGCTGATGCTATGGACTTGTGAAGAGATGTCACCTGAATGGTGGAATTCCTCTTCTGTTATTGCGATCTGTTGTGAGTTATTGAAAAAGCTTTCAGAATGACTAAAGAGGAGATACTGTCCGAACTATTTTATTCCTGAGGCAAATTTATTTCGTGAACCATCGTCCTCGACCATGCGTTTCAATACTGAAAGACGATTAAATGAATTCCAACATTCTGATATTCTTTGTCAATGGTTTTTAGAGAATTATATACTGCCAATCATTCGTACACAATTAACATTTTTGAGCGCAAGGAAAGTAGGCCTACTACCAGACTTCATCGACTATATGCCGACTCTTCTTGAATACCGGAAAGCAAATGAAACAAAATCTTTGGAATTAACGTTTTCTTTCATATTCTCATTTTCTAATAAGATGTGTCGTCGCATAAATAAAAATGGGTTAAATTCAGGATTGCGTGGCAGTTTAAACATTAGACAATATACATTATACAACACACCTTATTTCGAAAGTACATAGTACAATATACAATCTTCCAGCAACAGAGAAGGTCTTGTGTTTCAAGTACTATGGCATTCTACTGCATATTTTGCATACAGCATATGGTTTACGTTACGGAGAGATTTCGTGGAATAGCAGTCTATTTGTGGATTTTGTCAAAGCAATGTCGTTGCAAACAAACATTGCAAGGTCTCAGTATCATAACTTTCCGAAAATGTACACAGAACAAAGCAGTCGGTTTCACTTTCTGCGTGCTCAGAATCTCATGCAAAATTTAACTGGATCAAATAGACAGTAATCACAATTGAATTGTATCATGTCCGGTGACAGTTCTCACTCGCGGCCAACATACTGCCACAAATGGTATTAGTTGTCTATTCCCAAAACACAGGTTCATATTTCTATGGTTCAGAGTTCTATTGGTTTGCACCGGGCTTGTTATTTGTGATTCGATATAAGAAGGAAATGTCTTCTTCAGCAATCACTAGTCCCAATTTCTCTTTAAGAAAATGGATAAGCATCTCACCGTCCTCACGTTGCTGGTCTCGATGTACTTCAGGAGTGGGGCCCTCTTGGAAACCGGAGAAGACCAAAGAGAACCTGTCTGCCATGCAATCCGCTATCTCAACACGTTGTTTGAGCAAGTTGTTTTCTGCAGTAAGTTATCTTTTGCAGTTTTTGGGTCACTGATACCAGCTGTTTAGAGACCAAGGCAGATGAAGCGTCCTTTGCCGTCTGAATTAGTTTCTCCCTGAGTGGAGCAATCAGTGCTTTAACAATTAGTGAAAACTAAAATACTGTTGCTGCGTATACAATAATTATTACGCGCCCAGCTACGCATCGTCAGTCAAGCGCTGTTGACTAGTGCACGGATGGAAAAACCCATGCACAATTTTGGACTGCTATATTTAGATTTTAGACTCGGCCAACCCTAATGTTAACACATAATATGATCGTAATCATAATCTCCAAATCTCTAAAGCGCCAATTGAAAGCTAAGCGCGGATACCAGCCTATTCACGACGGCTGCGTAGATTCAGATGAGTTGTCCAGAGATATAACATGGAGGTACAAGTCTCGTTTCCAGCGAGACGGGAGAAAAAGATAGAGAGAGGAAGAGGATGAGAAGGAAGAGGTGGAGACAATGGAGTTATGGGTGGAAAATCTGAGAGACGATAGATGGAGGAGGATGGAGGGTGAGTGGTACTATTGGCGGACGAACACAAAATTCAGGATTCGGGATTGTTCCAGAGTCGAGATGCAGTGTAGTAGATGAGTCGGTTGGGTTGAGTAGTGACTGAGAGACGGGAGACAGTTAACAGGATAACGTAGCAGAGAGAGAGAGAGAGAGAGAGAGAGAGAGAGAGAGAGAGAGAGAGAGAGAGAGAGAGAGAGAGAGAGAGAGAGAGAGAGAGAGAGAGAGAGAGAGAGAGAGAGAGAGATGGAGAGGGGGAGAGAGAGGGAGAGAGAGAGAGAGAGAGAGAGAGAGAGAGAGAGAGAGAGAGAGAGAGAGAGAGAGAGGGAGAGAGAGAGGTAACTAGGCAGGGAGGCAGGGAGAAGGAGGGAGGAGGAGGCAAAAAGAGTTTTAACTACAGGTTTCGTTTAGTTCGATAAACATTGGAAGGCGGAGGATCAGTTGAGTAAGGGTATGAATTCTTAGAGGTGAGACTTTAGTTATGGGTTGAAAATCTGAGAGGTGATAGATGGAGGAGACTGAGGCGGATGATGGAGGGTGAGTTGTAATCAGAGGCGCGTTTACACGGAGGGGCACTAGGCGCGCGCCTAGGGCCCCAAATCTCGGAGGGCCCCCAAACGAATGAAAAAAATTATAAAAATAACAATATTTCAGTTTTGAATTATTTTAAATATAACCTATATTCTATTTTCTACAGTTTAGCATTCCCATGAAAACAGGTCCTATAGGCCTAGAATTGTAATTTATAATTGTTTTCTTCGTTTCGGATAATACAAGTTCAGAAGGTTCTCCGAGAATGTTTGCGCCTAAGGCCCCGTAAAATGTTTGCGCCTAAGGCCCCGTTTTCTGTAAACGCGCCTCTGGTTGTAATATTGGCGGACGAATTTGCGGAATTCAGGATTGTTCCAGAGTCAAGTGCAGTGTGGTAGCTGGGTCCAGTGGCGGCGCCAGGGGTGGGCTAGGGGGTGCTTAGCCCCCCCCCCAAATGTGGTTCAGCCCCCCAAAGCAAAAGCGAGAAATCTCTGAAACTGTGAATGCCCATCACTTATAAATAGCAGGCTCCATAGCACAAGAATTTCCCCAATTATTCTCAAAGAAATGATGCGTCAGAAACGTAGCTAGCTAGCCCACTGTGTTTTGGCCCCTGAGCCCCTCTGATATAGATGACTATAGCCTAGCACTCATCCATCATCCTGTTAGGGTTGTTCAGGCCATCGCAGTGTATGAGCTTCAAGGCTTGGCTCCCGCTTGACACATGACCTGGTATAGCAAGTTTTAAGGCCAGAAGAGCTGCGCTCGAGGTAGCTGGCCTCTGCACTATATGCCTCCTTCGTCCCGCTCTCCCCACATCTGTCTGTCTGTCTGTCTGTCTGTCTGTCTGTCTGTCTGTCTGTCTGTCTGTCTGTCTGCATTTAGTAAACCAATACTGGTCGGTGGCCACGCACATAAGACCAATACAAGAAGACCAAGACCATTTTATAAATTTATATATATATATATATATATATATTATAAATTTATATATTTATATTATTTATAAATTTATATATATTATTTATTAATATATATATTATTTATAAATTTATATATAATATTTTATATATGCCTACGTCTGAACAAAATAAGGAAATTGTCAAGCTATACCGAACTTTTTACTTATTTTAATTTTTACAACTCAATTACAAAAACGGGTAGTTGGAATTTAACAATTATTGAATTACAGGATATGGGATTTCATTAAAGTGTAAAAAAATATTTTGTAATTGACATTAGACAGACAGAAAGAGAGAGGTCCTTAATTACTACAAACATTTCATACATTTACAAAACTAAATAGCCAGACATACGTTGGATGGCACGACTGCGAAAGGAGCCTTACAAAATTTATGGCTACAACCAGAGGCGTCTACCAAAGGTGTGGTTTGGAGATCGATCTTCACCGAACTTCAAAAGTGGGGGGGGTTGACATATTTTGGCCGAAAGTAAGGGTTTGCATTTTTTCATGATATCTCTTTTGTCCCGTGTGATAATACAGCCTACATTAAGCCATTATCGGTTAACGCCTTTTTGTTCTACATGGGATCGAAATCCACTTCTGTTTCCATAACAGTAGACATCGGTACAACAGAATACATACTGCACAGCAGCTCGTCTCCACTGCCGTGCAGTATGTGATAACTACATTACCTCTTCTGCTGTACGAGCCTACGACCAACGGGCCAACGGCTTACGTGATCTACCAGCCAAACAGTTGAGGAGGGGGGACCCCGGGGGTGAGGACCGTGAGTCTGCTACTTTTGTTAAATAACTGTACACGTGTGTGTGTTTGTGTAGATGTGTGTGTAGGTGTGTGCGCGTGTCATCGCTCTGCTTGCCACACTTGCCTATCTCTGCCTATTTCTTTAATGACACATACAGTACAGACAATATATATTTCAAAATCTGAATTATTTCTTTGCCTCTGAGAAACAATTACAACTCGTCCCAATCACTTTAACCGGCTTACTTAGTTGCAATAAGACCAAATACAATACAAGTAACAACAAAACTCAACCCGTTCGTTTTCTGGCCTTACACTTCTCTACTCTTACCTCGTCTTTAATATTTCGAAACATAGTAGGAATCAACTAGGCCTATGACCTAAATTACGTCAGTTAGGCTATATGACTCATTCTAGCAGCTGCCCTGCTGATCTTACTTAAAACAAGCGGACTGTCCATCAGGCTAAGCATTCAGCTGCTCATGGTTATTACATGTTTATTCCTGCAATCAGAACTCCGCATTAGTCTTTCTTTCCGTCAATCTCATTAGCGTCTGAAGACCAGTTGGGTTGATCCTCGTTTCCGACGTTAGGTCAGGAGCTCCTCTGATTAATATATCTGGAAGACGCGCCATAAAAATCTGTGATTGCAATTGCAATGGTAAAACTAGGTGGCTGTCTAAGTGCATAACGGTGCCTAAAATTCCACTATGGGTTAGGAGGGAGGTAGAGGGAGAATGGGGGAAAGTGGAGATTCTATTAATTCTCGAACAGATTCCTATCGTGATTCCACCTCTTCTGCATATACTTCGTTGCTCAAATTCTACCAATACTTAGATCATGACCTAATTGTGCGTTCAGCTAAGCGGAAGACCTTCTACTGTTTTTTAAAGTCAGGTGAGATCGCTTGAATAGGCTCTCAAGCGGCATCCTGAGAATAAGATCTCAATGGAGTTCTATATAAAAAATTGAATATGAAAATACGATGATGCAAAGATGAGTAATAATGAAGCTTACTGACGATGATGTAATAGACATAGAGTAAAGAAGTAACTTAGTTAATCGAATAGTTAATAGCAACACACAGTGGTCTATATGCAGACTCACATACAGGGGCGTCTATCCTCCCCGAAGTCATTGGAGCAACTTCCCCTCCCATCCCTCCTCTTCCCCCTTCCCCTTCCTTCCCCTATCCCCCAATAATGATGGCACATACACTGACAGATCCCCTCCCTACTTTTTAGATGGAGCAATTGCTCCAAGGTTTCTATGGTGTAGAGTGGCGCATATTTTAACGGATTTGGACTACTGGGACAAAGTTGGTCACGACAATGCATTTTAAAACATTTGCTGCCAAATAGAGCTTGTTTTAGCCACTTTACCTTGGACAAAACTACTGGGACAAATCTTAAAACTACTGGGACATTTGTCCCACTAGTTATATAGTTAAAATATGCACTGCTCGCAGGTGTAGACCCCTGCTCACATACAGCTAAATCAGTCTGGTAAGAAATTATACTGGACTCCACCGGTTTATCAGCGTGGGATAGCGCATATTATGACTGAGTAAATTATTATAATTCGGTCACCGCACACTTCTATCGCGCTCGCGGAACACTTGTGTGCCGCGGCACATAGGTTGGGAAGCACTGGCTTAAATTATTATCGTTGTTCTTCACTGTATAACCGTTGGATAGGTTTACGGATGTACAATGAGTCATAATAACCCTACTATTCAACAGCGTCAACTTGTGTCAGTTTTGCTATAGGTAATGTCCGCACTAAAACTAAAGTGTGAAAGTATGGCACATGCGAATCTCCAACAGTTGTAGAGCGCAGCGGACACCGACCCAGCTGAGTCGAGAGTAGCTTAATCGACGATCGTTTAAAAGTCAAAGTAGTGAAATCGCAAACAGTTGAAGAAATCGAAATCTGTCAGAGAACCCAGAAAATTGAAACAGAAACATGCAATGACAACGCCTTACAATACTCGCACCCCATGTCTCTACGCGAACATCAACCATCCAGGCACTTCGCTCTATTCCGTTATCCCGTTATCTAACTCTCTCCCCTCACTGTTCAATCAACCCTTCCGACCCAGCCAGTGGCGGCGCCAGGATTACAGGTTTGGAGGGGCTAGAGCCCTACGCTGAATATGTAATCGCGCGTGAGCGCGAAAAATTTTTTTGATCTCTTTTTTTGTGCACGAGAAATGCGTTTAAAAAGCAAGGGGCAAGCACTTTGTAACGGCATGTATACATTATGCATTTTCATAAAATTGTATAATTACATTCAAACTAATTCAAATCTAAATTTAACTGATTTTTATTAGTTAGCTACTTATTGCGAAACAATATAAACAGAATTATATGTAAAAAAACTCATTAATTTTTGTTAGTTGCTGGTGACAACGTGTTGACGTGTCAGCTGCCTGGTCTAAGTTATCAAGTTCCCACTTGGCAGTTATTTAACAAAAGTAGCAATAAAAAAGTATCTTTAAACATCGGGCGACAACTGTATACTGCGTCACCTCACTGTTAAAGGTGGACCCCTCCCCCACTATCGCCGCCTCTGAATAAATCATCAAAATAATCGAGTTTTAGTGACTCCAGTGATTGTACGATATAATCCTGCAGATGATTTACTACACCTGTGATCTAAATCAACTCGCAACACGTTCATATATTCGCGAGTTCAACGTAGGCTATATTATTACTCCTATAGATGTACTCAATTGAAGTGTGTGCCACACACTGACAGTACTGACTGGACAGGTCAGAAATAGGCAAGTGTGGCAAGCAGAGCGATAACACGCACACATACCTACACACACACCTACACACATCTACACAAACACACACACAAACACACACACACGTGCAGGTTGCAGCGGAGAACTCTGCCAGTCTAGGCCGCCGTGAGTAGTTAACGTATTGAGGTTGACCGTGCAGTAGATGACATCCAACTGAGGTTGACCGTGCAGTAGATGACATCCAACTGAGGTTGACCGTGCAGTAGATGACGTCCAACTGAGGTTGACCGTGCAGGCGATAACGTCCAACTGAGGTTGACCGTGCAGTCCATAACGTCCTACTGAGGTTGACAGTGCAATGCCCAAAACCGTACTGAGGTTGACAGTGCACCCCATTCAGAGTAATTCTTTTAATTATATTTATTATAGTTTAATTATATTTTAATATATTTGAACCCTAATTTGTACTCTTACACGATTTAATTATGGGATTGAAACATTTCAGATGGTGAATAAACCTATTTCATGCAGCAATCTTTAAATATGTTAGATATTTTAACATGCTACATAGCGTAGTGGTTAGCGTGTTGGACTATCAACCCAGAGGTCGGCGGTTCAAATCCCACCAAGGCGGAAAATTTGAATCCAATCTTCTTTTCAACTCCAGTCAACTGACATATGTCGAATATGATTTTGAGATAGACCATCCCTCATATGCCGAGGCTAAGGAAATGAAGTCGCTATCACTTCATGGACTGCTCTGACAACCGAAATGCTGACGTGTGCACTAAAATTTTAAATGCAGATTACAAAAAGACGTATGCTATAAACCTAAGATGTGCATGTGCAAATTGAATGAGCATCAAACTTTTGGTTTTCTATATTGCAAAGACATGCTGGGTGGACGTGGGACGAAATTTCTACAGTAAAATTATAATTTAGGTTGCTAAAATGGAAGATATAATGATTTGCATGATAAAATGTCAGATGGATTTGGACGCTCTGATGCTAAAACTACAACTTTCACACTCCTACGGAGTATGAAACATTGACTTGTATGATTAAGTTACAACAATTATTGTGAAACACCGATTCTTTTGAAGTTTTCTCTATCAACCTTCTGAAGTGTATATTCATAAGATGTTTGAAATACTGAACTATGCAGTAGAATTACAAATCTTATGGTGAAACATTGCATAGTTTGAACCCTTGTACACTTATTTCTAAATTTTTCGATTCCTAAGTATTACAAATCTTATGGTGAAACATTGTATAGTTTGAAACCTTGTACACTAATTTCTAAATTTTTCGATTCCTAAGTTGTACGAAATACTGACATGCATTGTAAAATTTCAACAAGTAAGTTGGAAAATAAGCCAGCGCGGAAGACTTGTACACTAATTTGATTTGCATGGGACGATGAATTGCATGATTCAACTGCAACGCTTAGGATGAAACGTCGCACAGTTTTACATCTGACACACTAAATTCCGAATTCTCGACTCTGAACATGTATGAAATACCAACCTGTGCAGTAAAAATTTAAACATTTAGATTACTGAGACGTGCACCATGAAGATTTGAACGATAAACTTAAAACATTTACAGTTTCAAAGACATAATGAATGAGAGTTTTAGTAGGACGCATACGAATTTTAGTTTGTAAGACTGTTGAGAGAGATAGAGAGAGCGAGGAAGAGCGAGAGAGAGAGAGAGAGAGAAGAGGTTTTAGAAGAGGGAGAGAGAGAGAGAGAAGAGGTTTTAGAAGAGGGAGAGAGAGAGAAGAGGTTTTAGAAGAGGGAGAGAGAGAGCGAGAGAGCGAGAGAGAGAGAGAGAGGTCGAGGAAGAGCCCGAGAGAGAGAGAGAGGAAGAGGGAGAGAGAAGAGATTTTATGGTAAAAATCTTACTTTCTATGATAGTTTGTTCACTAAAATGACAAATTTTAAGGTTGGCAGACACATGCAACGATAGCTTGAATGCTAAACATACAATTGATACATTGCAAAGATTGTGATTGCAGTGGTTTTTACACCAGTTGACAACTTTAAGACTGTAAGGTTGTTGAAACGAAGATTTTTTAGTTTGAGAAGTTCATTAACATGATAAAATTTTCTTTCGATAGATGTCTGAGACGAATGTTAGCTTATGAATTTTAGTTTGTAAGACTGTTGAGAGCGTGTGTGAGAGAGAGGAAGAGCACGAGAGATAGAGGAAGAGCGAGAGAGCGAGCGAGAGAGAGAGAAGTGGTGTTAGAAGAGGGCGAGAAGAAGGGCGAGAGAGAGAGAGAGAGAGAGAGAGAGAGAGAGAGAGGAAGAGCGCGAGAGGAAGAGGGAGAGAGAGCGAGAGCGAGAGGTTTTACAAGAGGGAGAGAAGAAGGGCGAGATAGAGAGAGAGAGGAAGAGCGCGAGAGAGAGGAAGTGGGAGAGATAGAAGAGGTTTTAGGGTAAAAGTCCAAATTTCTAAGGTGAAAAGCGCATAATGTTTGAGTCTATACTAAAATGGTACCGATTAAGTTGAAGAGATACATGCGACGACAACTTCTGCGATAAACTTAAGACTTTAAAGTTTCCAAATCCAAGTGGAATGAAAGTTTTAGTAGGAAGCTTGCGAATTTTAGTTTGCAAAGTCAGAATGAGTTGGATGTTCGAACGTTAAAACCACAACTTTCAGATTCCCAGTGTGCAGAGATGTTGATTTGTATAACTAAGTTACAACTCTTATGAGGAAACATCGAAGCGTTTGGAGTTTTCTTTATCAAAATTCTGAATTTTCAATTCCTACGAGACTTGGAATACAAACTTGTACGCTACAATTACAACTTTTTAATTATCAAGACTGTGCGCTGATGACTTTAGAGTTTCCAAATACGTATGGAATGAGAGTTTAAGTTTGCGAATTTTAGTTTGTAAGACTTTTGAGAGAGCGAGAGAGCGCGAGAGAGAAGAGGTTTTAGAAGAGGGATAGAAGAAGGTCGAGAGAGAGAGGGAGAGCGTGAGAGAGAGAAAGAGAGGAAGAGCGCGAGAGAGCGAGAGAGAGAGGTAGAGAGAGAGAGGAAGAGTGAGAGAGAGAGAAAGAGTGCGAGAGAAGAGGTTTTAGGGGAAAAGGCATAATTTCCATGATAGTTTGTTCACTAAAACGTCAAATTGTAAGTTCGACAGACACATGCAACGATAGTTTGAATGCTAAACTTACAATTGATACTTTGCAAAGACTGTGATTGCGATGGGTTTACAGGAGGTTTTACAGCAGGTTTTACCACAGTGGACAACTTTAAGACTGTAAGGTGGGAGAAACGAAGGTTTTTTAGTTTGAGAAGCTCCTTAACATGGTAAAATTTTCTATCATGGAAATTATGCCTTTTCCCCTAAAACCTCTTCTCTCGCACTCTTTCTCTCTCTCTCACTCTTCCTCTCTCTCTCTACCTCTCTCTCTCGCTCTCTCGCGCTCTTCCTCTCTTTCTCTCTCTCACGCTCTTCCTCTCTCTCTCGACCTTCTTCTATCCCTCTTCTAAAACCTCTTCTCTCTCGCGCTCTCTCGCTCTCTCAAAAGTCTTACAAACTAAAATTCGCAAACTTAAACTCTCATTCCATACGTATTTGGAAACTCTAAAGTCATCAGCGCACAGTCTTGATAATTAAAAAGTTGTAATTGTAGCGTACAAGTTTGTATTCCAAGTCTCGTAGGAATTAAAAATTCAGAATTTTGATAAAGAAAACTCCAAACGCTTCGATGTTTCCTCATAAGAGTTGTAACTTAGTTATACAAATCAACATCTCTGCACACTGGGAATCTGAAAGTTGTGGTTTTAACGTTCGAACATCCAACTCATTCTGACTTTGCAAACTAAAATTCGCAAGCTTCCTACTAAAACTTTCATTCCACTTGGATTTGGAAACTTTGAAGTCTTAAGTTTATCGCAGAAGTTGTCGTCGCATGTATCTCTTCAACTTAATCGGTACCATTTTAGTATAGACTCAAACATTATGCGCTTTTCACCTTAGAAATTTGGACTTTTACCCTAAAACCTCTTCTATCTCTCCCACTTCCTCTCTCTCGCGCTCTTCCTCTCTCTCTCTCTATCTCGCCCTTCTTCTCTCCCTCTTGTAAAACCTCTCGCTCTCGCTCTCTCTCCCTCTTCCTCTCGCTCTTCCTCTCTCTCTCTCTCTCTCTCTCTCTCTCTCTCTCTCTCTCTCTCTCTCGCCCTTCTTCTCGCCCTCTTCTAACACCACTTCTCTCTCTCTCGCTCGCTCTCTCGCTCTTCCTCTATCTCTCGTGCTCTTCCTCTCTCTCACACACGCTCTCAACAGTCTTACAAACTAAAATTCATAAGCTAACATTCGTCTCAGACATCTATCGAAAGAAAATTTTATCATGTTAATGAACTTCTCAAACTAAAAAATCTTCGTTTCAACAACCTTACAGTCTTAAAGTTGTCAACTGGTGTAAAAACCACTGCAATCACAATCTTTGCAATGTATCAATTGTATGTTTAGCATTCAAGCTATCGTTGCATGTGTCTGCCAACCTTAAAATTTGTCATTTTAGTGAACAAACTATCATAGAAAGTAAGATTTTTACCATAAAATCTCTTCTCTCTCCCTCTTCCTCTCTCTCTCTCTCGGGCTCTTCCTCGACCTCTCTCTCTCTCTCTCGCTCTCTCGCTCTCTCTCTCCCTCTTCTAAAACCTCTTCTCTCTCTCTCCCTCTTCTAAAACCTCTTCTCTCTCTCTCTCTCCCTCTTCTAAAACCTCTTCTCTCTCTCTCTCTCTCTCGCTCTTCCTCGCTCTCTCTATCTCTCTCAACAGTCTTACAAACTAAAATTCGTATGCGTCCTACTAAAACTCTCATTCATTATGTCTTTGAAACTGTAAATGTTTTAAGTTTATCGTTCAAATCTTCATGGTGCACGTCTCAGTAATCTAAATGTTTAAATTTTTACTGCACAGGTTGGTATTTCATACATGTTCAGAGTCGAGAATTCGGAATTTAGTGTGTCAGATGTAAAACTGTGCGACGTTTCATCCTAAGCGTTGCAGTTGAATCATGCAATTCATCGTCCCATGCAAATCAAATTAGTGTACAAGTCTTCCGCGCTGGCTTATTTTCCAACTTACTTGTTGAAATTTTACAATGCATGTCAGTATTTCGTACAACTTAGGAATCGAAAAATTTAGAAATTAGTGTACAAGGTTTCAAACTATACAATGTTTCACCATAAGATTTGTAATACTTAGGAATCGAAAAATTTAGAAATAAGTGTACAAGGGTTCAAACTATGCAATGTTTCACCATAAGATTTGTAATTCTACTGCATAGTTCAGTATTTCAAACATCTTATGAATATACACTTCAGAAGGTTGATAGAGAAAACTTCAAAAGAATCGGTGTTTCACAATAATTGTTGTAACTTAATCATACAAGTCAATGTTTCATACTCCGTAGGAGTGTGAAAGTTGTAGTTTTAGCATCAGAGCGTCCAAATCCATCTGACATTTTATCATGCAAATCATTATATCTTCCATTTTAGCAACCTAAATTATAATTTTACTGTAGAAATTTCGTCCCACGTCCACCCAGCATGTCTTTGCAATATAGAAAACCAAAAGTTTGATGCTCATTCAATTTGCACATGCACATCTTAGGTTTATAGCATACGTCTTTTTGTAATCTGCATTTAAAATTTTAGTGCACACGTCAGCATTTCGGTTGTCAGAGCAGTCCATGAAGTGATAGCGACTTCATTTCCTTAGCCTCGGCATATGAGGGATGGTCTATCTCAAAATCATATTCGACATATGTCAGTTGACTGGAGTTGAAAAGAAGATTGGATTCAAATTTTCCGCCTTGGTGGGATTTGAACCGCCGACCTCTGGGTTGATAGTCCAACACGCTAACCACTACGCTATGTAGCATGTTAAAATATCTAACATATTTAAAGATTGCTGCATGAAATAGGTTTATTCACCATCTGAAATGTTTCAATCCCATAATTAAATCGTGTAAGAGTACAAATTAGGGTTCAAATATATTAAAATATAATTAAACTATAATAAATATAATTAAAAGAATTACTCTGAATGGGGTGCACTGTCAACCTCAGTACGGTTTTGGGCATTGCACTGTCAACCTCAGTAGGACGTTATGGACTGCACGGTCAACCTCAGTTGGACGTTATCGCCTGCACGGTCAACCTCAGTTGGACGTCATCTACTGCACGGTCAACCTCAGTTGGATGTCATCTACTGCACGGTCAACCTCAGTTGGATGTCATCTACTGCACGGTCAACCTCAATACGTTAACTACTCACGGCGGCCTAGACTGGCAGAGTTCTCCGCTGCAACCTGCACGTGTGTGTGTGTTTGTGTGTGTGTTTGTGTAGATGTGTGTAGGTGTGTGTGTAGGTATGTGTGCGTGTTATCGCTCTGCTTGCCACACTTGCCTATTTCTGACCTGTCCAGTCAGTACTGTCAGTGTGTGGCACACACTTCAATTGAGTACATCTATAGGAGTAATAATATAGCCTACGTTGAACTCGCGAATATATGAACGTGTTGCGAGTTGATTTAGATCACAGGTGTAGTAAATCATCTGCAGGATTATATCGTACAATCACTGGAGTCACTAAAACTCGATTATTTTGATGATTTATTCAGAGGCGGCGATAGTGGGGGAGGGGTCCACCTTTAACAGTGAGGTGACGCAGTATACAGTTGTCGCCCGATGTTTAAAGATACTTTTTTATTGCTACTTTTGTTAAATAACTGCCAAGTGGGAACTTGATAACTTAGACCAGGCAGCTGACACGTCAACACGTTGTCACCAGCAACTAACAAAAATTAATGAGTTTTTTTACATATAATTCTGTTTATATTGTTTCGCAATAAGTAGCTAACTAATAAAAATCAGTTAAATTTAGATTTGAATTAGTTTGAATGTAATTATACAATTTTATGAAAATGCATAATGTATACATGCCGTTACAAAGTGCTTGCCCCTTGCTTTTTAAACGCATTTCTCGTGCACAAAAAAAGAGATCAAAAAAATTTTTCGCGCTCACGCGCGATTACATATTCAGCGTAGGGCTCTAGCCCCTCCAAACCTGTAATCCTGGCGCCGCCACTGGCTGGGTCGGAAGGGTTGATTGAACAGTGAGGGGAGAGAGTTAGATAACGGGATAACGGAATAGAGCGAAGTGCCTGGATGGTTGATGTTCGCGTAGAGACATGGGGTGCGAGTATTGTAAGGCGTTGTCATTGCATGTTTCTGTTTCAATTTTCTGGGTTCTCTGACAGATTTCGATTTCTTCAACTGTTTGCGATTTCACTACTTTGACTTTTAAACGATCGTCGATTAAGCTACTCTCGACTCAGCTGGGTCGGTGTCCGCTGCGCTCTACAACTGTTGGAGATTCGCATGTGCCATACTTTCACACTTTAGTTTTAGTGCGGACATTACCTATAGCAAAACTGACACAAGTTGACGCTGTTGAATAGTAGGGTTATTATGACTCATTGTACATCCGTAAACCTATCCAACGGTTATACAGTGAAGAACAACGATAATAATTTAAGCCAGTGCTTCCCAACCTATGTGCCGCGGCACACAAGTGTTCCGCGAGCGCGATAGAAGTGTGCGGTGACCGAATTA